>JACAAK010000030.1:0-48423 GCA_025093985.1 Calvatia gigantea
GAGCTTTAAATTTGGGGGTGGCCCCTTGCCTTTATAGATTCAGGAGTTTGAGAGCATCTCTTAAGTGTATCATAACCTATTTTAGATCTTTTTTTGCTTCTACAGTTCCAGAAAAAACTTTAATTAATTCTTTAGTCACAGCATCATAAACATAATTCTCTTTTTTATTTTAGCTAGAGTTTCTGGTGAATGGGTTTTACCATACATTGGATTTTTTTCCCCACTCTTATCTTTAAATTGTTGCTCAATAAATTTAGGAGATTTCAATCGACCAAACATTGGGTTATTTTCCCCTAATTTAGATTCTTTCATTTTAGTAATCGTAATAGGTAGATGTTTATGGCCATAAAAAGGATTTAGAGGACCAGATAGTAATTCACTTAGTTTATTTTTAGTCTCTTTACTTAATGACTTACCCTTTCTATACTCAGATATTAGTCTTTTTGACTCTTCAGTATGTTTAAAACCTAATGAAGAATCAGCTCTAGGATTTAGATTTAATTCAGGATTATATAAATCAATATAATATTGTTCTCTAGATAAATATTCTGATTTAGTTAAAGTTCCAGACTTACCACAAATTTCTAAAATTATGACACTAAAGTTATCGTGTCCATATTTCATAATAGATTGAGTAACATATCTGTTAGATAGTAATCGTGAAGGGTAATAATAATGAGCTAATCTTACACTTAAATTATAACCACTACCAATATACTGTTTACCATTAACTAAATTATGCCAAAGATATATTCCAGTAACATCTTTGTATAGAGATGTAATTAAGTTTCGATCGTCTAAGGAATTACTATAAACCATTACAGGTTTAGTAGGCAGTCTAGTTTTATCAACTGGGAAATTTTGTTTGAATTGAACTCCTGGAGATTTAATTGTAATTAATCTTGATTGATCTACTACATCTGATGGTTCTGTATCATCAGGGTTTTCATTGTCAGGATCTTCAGGTGAGTTAGGTAGGCTAGGCCTGATCTTGCTTAAACTAGAAGTGGCAGCTAGCCTACTATTTGAATCTTTCCTAGTATTTGAAGTATAATATAATTTTAGCTTTATATTCTTTTCAAAGCTCTAGATTTGTCTTTGATTAGAGTCCCTTTTTTTCAAAAGGGAATGGACTATATCTTAATCCTTGATAGGATTTGCTTCGTGTAGTCTCTGAGGATCCTACTCTTGTATTGGATATACAATTTGGTTTCCTGCTGATTGTCCATTGTAATATCTCTTGAATTTTCACTTTATCAAGTATCAAGAGCTTTAGGGTGTTCCAGCATATAGAAGCATGCTAATAAAACCGTTACCGATTTTAAGGGCCTAGCTACAGACCTAAGAAGTGTTGAGGGAAGAATGTTAAATTACAATTTATCCTTAATATTTCTAATAAGGTTGGACTATTTCTTAATTTTTAGTTGTAGTAGCATTCGCTAGTAGTAGCATTCGCTACGCTAGGCTGCTGGCCAATCAAAATCACATTCGTGTAGTCTCTGAGGATCCTACTCTTGCATTGGATATACAATTTGGTTTCCTGCTAATTGTCCATTGTAACATCTTACGTCATTGTTACCAAATTTTATGGTAGACTAAGCTTTAGGAGTTTCTAGCATATAGAATGTTGTTTACAAATTATTAATAATTTGGGGGCTAATCGAATTAACTTCTCTAACACTTATTAGAGGCAGGGGTTGTAGCTGCCTTTGGCTGCTATAACGTACGTTACTATTAATAGAACTAGCTAGCTAAAGCAGGCAAGTAATTATGTTTCAGAGTTTACAAACCACTTTACTCCTTTAATTAAAATAGGTTTATTTTGGTTTACATTTAAAGAAATAGTAGAAAATCTAACTCTAAAATGTTGTCTTGTAGCATTAATAGAAGGAAATGATAGTACTTCTCCGTTTTCACTTTTCATAATTATTTTTGTTCCTCCTATGCCATATTGTGGTGCTAATTTACCTTTTTTACCTTTATTATGATGACCGTGTTCAACTAAGTAATTTTTTAAAGCTAAACTAGTTAACAATTTTTGTTGTTCAGATGCTTTAGTATTGAATCTTGGATGTAATTTACTAGTATGCGTTTTTTTAAACTTAGCTATAGTTTCAGGAGAATGTTTAAATCCTTGAGAAGAACCAGCTAATTTTAATATATTATATTTAGGTTTATATTTATCAATGTAATGTTGTTCTAACCCTAAACAGATATCTACTTCTCTATCACAATACTGTAAAATTAAGAATACAAAATTATTAAGACCATACTTATTAATGGCTAAAGGCAAAGGTAAATTTACTGAAGTAACACTACTCATATGTATTCTAAATCTTCTAGCTAAATTTACACTACTACCTATATAACAGTTACCATTCGTTAAATTAAAAAACATATAAACACCAGCTTTATCTTTAGTATTTAATAGAATATCTATTTTAGATTCTTTGATATCTATAAACTTAGCTTCTGCTTGAATATTATTTAATTTTTCTAATATTAGTTTATTCTTACCTTTATTTGGATTTGGTGAATTAGGTGTAGGCAAACTATTTAACTTATTATCTAAAGTATCATCATCGATATTGTTATCTTCTGTATCCTTTAAATCTCTATTTATTATTTCATTTAAAGAAATAGGCTTGCTTAACAATCTAACAGTGATGTGTGAAATTAAGTAAATCCAAATCTTAACTATTCCTTTAACCCCTACGAATAATGTCCAGAAGTGGATTTTACCTAAGAAGTCGTTAAATGTTTTTCCTACAATTTTAGGTGCCCAGTAGTAGAAACCTGCAAATAATGCGAATACAGCTCCCATTGATAATACATAGTGGAAGTGCGCAACTACGTAGTATGTATCGTGGAAAGCAACATCTAATGAAGCATTTGATAATACTACTCCTGTTAATCCACCTATAGTGAATAAAGCTATGAATCCTATTACAAATAATAATGGTGTATTATATCTTAAACTACCTCCATATAATGTGGCTAACCAAGAAAAGATTTTAATTCCTGTAGGTACGGCAATAACCATTGTAGCAGCTGTGAAATAAGCTCTTGTATCTACATCTAATCCAACTGAGAACATGTGGTGCAATTGCTGCTCTGTCTAGCTAATGCTAGGCAGCTACAGCTATAATAAGAAATCTATCTTACTATAATACTATTCTCACGAATAGGTTCGGACTATATCTTCATCTTTCTTTTTATTTTTCAGTTTTAGGTGATTGTTTTAGGCTAGATCCTGTCTTTTTTGTTATACTATTTGTTAGATTTATTGTTTTTACAATAGATCGTACCTCTAATAAACCTTCCTCTGTAAGATGTTGTTTATTTATTACCATATTATATATTTTACACCAGTTAGTAAATGAAATCTCTTTTTTAGTTTTTAATGGGTAAAAACTAAAGTATTTCACTATTTCTCCTAGACCTAAAAAGGAATTTACAGTGTATCGATATACCTGCCTAGCAGCCTGGCTGCTGCTGCTACTACTGATAGTTTCTCTTCTAGAAGAAACTTTTCCAAATCCAAATAGATCTCGAATATGATTAAGTTCATCATATGCATTAACTTGATCAAGTAAAAATCGTAGTTGAACTCGATATCCTGAAATTGTATCAGTACATTTAGTTATATTAACATTGAAACAACCTTCAGCATCTGTAAAACCTGAAATCCAAGAATCTTGAAGAGTAGGTTTAATAGGTGTAGTAATAACAGGTAAAATAGAGTAAACGTTGTAAATAGAAGAGTTACTTTGAATAAGTTTACCATTCAAAATTTCAATCCATTTACTTAATTGTGAAACACGGTGTGGAAGAACTAGATTACCATTAAATAATGTACAAAGAATAAGGATATGTTTAATATCTTGTACGATAAATCGGTGATAGTCACCTGAGGGAATATGTCGTACTGTACCAAATCCTAATACAGATTGGATATGTTTAAGAATTTTACCTTCTTTTTGAGTAAGTACAAATCTTGGTCGATCTCCAAGGTAAAGAATAGCTCCATCACCTTCAACAAAACCAATAAACCAAATAAGCCATTGATCTGTAATAGATTGCTTCTGGCCTACAAATTTAGTTAAAATAAATCTGAATGAGCTAAAATTAAAGAAAGATGTATCGCATGTAGTCTCTGAGGAACTCGCAGTAGCAGCCTGGCTGCTAAATAAACGATTTCCTGCTGATTGAGTATAACTAATAAGATTTTTACTATCAAAAGTACTTACTAGTGTTAAACTGTTCCAGCAAACAGCGATATTTATTACCTGTTCTTCACAGAACAGGAGAGCCACCATACCTATCAATTCAGTTAGATTAAATTGATAGAAATAACTCCATACTAAGAACCCTAAGATTCCAATAGAGAACATAGCGTAAACCATTCCTATGTACGACTCATTAAATTAATAATGAGCTGGACTGTCTCTTTTCCTAAATGCTTGTTGGCCACGTAAGTGCTGGCCTAGCGTAGCGAATGCTACTACTGGTTTGTCTTATCCCATCGTGTAACAAAAGCGGTAAATGCCTTACCTAAAACAGAATCTGGTTGAGCTTTAAAAGCTCCTAAAGAAGATAATCGATAGAATTCTTTGACTAAACCAAATTTTTTGTTTTTAGCTGAAACACAATTGTTCCAATGGAAATAATTATCTATAAGGTGAAGCACGTCAGCTTTTTTAGATATTGTCCATTTGAAAGCTGTACCTTGAGAGTTAGCTTTGTATACTTTACCTCCGTAAATACTGCTGATAAGATCTAAGATGAATCGGCCTTTTTGTGTTACAGTAATAAACACTTGTTGTGACAATATATTGTAGTAAACACTTCCATCTGTATCAAATAGACCTGATAGATATGCACTGATGTAGTCTAATGATACAGAAGGTTGAACTTGTACATTATAAATGGCACAAACTTTAGTAAATTGTTCTAATCGAACAGGGTTTTGAAGTAATCCATTTAGTTCTTGAATAATTTTTAGGATCCCTTCTTTGTGGTGTAGTCGAAATCGAACAGCATTAGCGTTACCCATAGCTTTAATAGAACCACCATATCGTTGTTTTAATTTATATAAACAAGCAATATCCCGAGGTTCCATAACTACTGTGTATTCCACATAACCTTTTTTACTAATATGAAAATAACCGTCTCCATCTGTAATTCCAGCGATCCATTGTCGAATTTTTAATTCAGGATCAATAATTCCTTTTCCAAAGCAAATAGAAAGCGCACATACAGTCTCTGAGGTTCCTACTAGCATGCTTGGGTTACTGAAAATAGTTTCATTTAACCACTGTGCGTTGGTTACCTGCGGATTATATAGTACTAAACAGATTATTACTAGGAATATGAATAGCTTTTGTTGATGATAGTAGAAGTAAGTTTTTCTGTTACCTGCTACTGCAGCTACAATATTTAAAATTACCTGAGTACTGTTTAGATTAGCCCATCCTTCCCGCATATAGTGCGCTGCGATATAATGGTTAAAGAATAAATAACCATTACAAGGGCTACTGATGTAACCAAATATAGGTTTACCTGAGAATGTTGAAACTACGTGACTTACTATACCAAATCCTGGAATAATTAAAATATAAACTTCTGGATGCTTCTCTAAAAAAAAGCTAGCAGCGGCTAAGCTTTGACTAGAGTTGGACTATATCTTCAACTTATTCCATTTTTCCATGAATGCAAGCCATGCTTTATGATGAATGCCATCCTCTTTATAAGCTTGTAGATCTTTAAGTTGATAATATCTATCAATAAGATAAAATCGATGAGACTTATAACTTCTAAATTGGCTAGATTTAAAATAATTTAACAAATTCAAGATATCTTTACGACTCTGCACAGACCATTGATAGTATCCATTTTTACTACTATCAAAATAGATATTACCACCAAATACTGTTTTATACCACTCAATATCCACTAGATGTTTATTAACTACTCGTATAGATAGTTGTGGATGTAAATTTTTCATACTAATACAAATAGTACCATCTGCATCAAAGAAACCTGCAAACCAATTATTAAAATAAGTCAGTGGAACTGGTTGAATTACAGGAATATTAAGTTGTTGGCACACACGATGTAGTTGAAGTAGTCGAGCAGAATGTCGAATATGACCATTAATACAATTAATTAGAGTGGTCATACCTTGTTTATTATGAAGTCTATATCGATAAGCTTTAGCTCCAGATCGCATTTTGATGTTTCCTCCTAGCAAATTTTGTATATATCGAAGTAGAGCTAGATCTTCTAGTCCTGTAGTAATTTCAAGACTAGTATATCCTTTTTTACTTACTTGGAAACTCCCATCTCCATCGATAATTCCTGCTAGCCATTCACAGATTGATGTTGGTAAAATTGCTGCGCGTGTAGTCTCTGAGGTTTCTACTAGACTACTTTTGTGTCGTTGGTTACCTGCTGATTGTGCCTTAAATATTCCATTTTTACTAGATTGGGATTTTATAAAAATAGAACCACTTATAATCATAGTAGGAATATCATTAAACAGACAGTTCCAGCATATAGCGCAGTTCATATTCAAGAAAATTGAATCGGGCCATCTTTGACCAAAGAACCCACTCCTTCATAACTTAAATTATTTCACCCTATTTAAGATACGTGTATCATCTCCACTTTAGTGTCCCCTCTTTCGAGTTTAACTTTGGTTTCATTGATGACCTTGTGCCAATAAATATTGGGAAGGAATCGACTGTACATTAAGCACCGTTTCAGGCACCCACAAGTGACCCAGTCTGTAGCGATTTCTTAGATAACCGACGGTCTGACTTTGGGAGTTTTGACCGTTTTCACTTGTGTAGCCAAAAAAATTATAAAATTAATAATTTGATCTCAATCCCGGTAAGGACTGACTGATTTTTTATTTCTAATTTCCTTCTAAGAGTTACCATTAGAAAATATTAATCAGGACTAGAGTTATGATACATTATGCTGCCCATAATGTTTACTGTTTCAGGTCTTTAATCAGGTATTACTCTTTAACGATTCATTAAGTAATACCAACCTTAATGATAAGAGACACTTGCCTTTAAGCTTCATGACTTGCGTCAAACCATACTCTGTATTCCTATTTTTTTTATTATTACTTACTCTTACGTCTTGTTGAATTTACTTTAGTTGCCATTTCAATTAATTTAATTCTTAATTCAGGATTAAGGTGATCTTTATTTGTAATATATTTATGAATTTCTGTCCAAAGAAGATAACTTTTGAATTTTTTAGTTTTAAGAGGATGATTATCAAAATAATCATATATATTATAACAAGCCTTTTCCCCGTTAATAATGTATGAATAATTTGATTTTTTTGAATGAGCTTCAATTACTCCAGTTTTAAATAATAATATTAAATGACTTAAAACAGGTACATTAATATCTCCCTTTTTAGAAACTAAATATCTTAATCTGAAAGCATTTGAATTAGATAAAAATGAAACAGTAAAACAACCTTCAGCATCAGTAAATCCAGTTAACCAACTATTAGATAAACTAGGTAAAATATTAGATTTAATAGGTTTAATAGAATTTAATAAAATTTTACCTTTAATAGCTTTTTTGTTATATACATTAATAAATTCATTAAAACTTTGTTGTTTACTTGGTAGAATAATGTTTCCATTAAATAAAGAATTAATTAACTCTAGTCCTTTCTTATCTGAAACAATATACCTTGAAGTTCGTTTACCTTGTTTAATAACTCTTCCAAATCCTAATTTATCTTGGATTAAATGAAGAATATTTTCATCCTCAGTAGATTGAGTAATAATAAATGATAATTCTTTTCTTTGATTAATAACAAATGAACCATCTCCTTCAGAAAACCCAATTAACCAAGTAAGGAAATCATTTTCTGGAAATGTTCTCTTTGATGAGCAGCTGCTTCCTTTGGGTTGGTAGCAGTCAAAATATTTGTAATAATTTTCAGTAAACAAAGTAAAATCAAATGTTTCTTGCGGAAGCAAACCTAAAGGTCTCGCATCTGGAGTAGCGGAAGCATATGTATTATTTGTATTTGAAGATAAAGTATTAAATTGTTTTTTGTTGGTTAAGAATTTGCAAGACATGGAAGCAATAATTGGTGTTAAGAACAAGTGTTGATATAAGATTGGATCTCCTCCTCCTGCAGGGTCGTAGAAGCTAGTATTAAAGTTTCTATCTGTAAGTAGCATAGTTATTGCACCTGCTAATACAGGTAATGATAATAACAATAATATAGCTGTTACAAATATAGCCCATACGAATAAAGGTAATTTATGTAATGACATTCCGTTTGTTCTCATATTTAATGTTGTACTAATGAAGTTTATAGCACCTAATAGAGAAGATATCCCTGCTAAGTGTAAACTAAAGATAGCTAAATCTACAGATCCACCGGAGTGTGATTGAATTCCAGCTAAAGGAGGATAACAAAGAGTTAGACCAGCTTTTGCAGTTAAAGCAGCAGCTGATCACTAAAACTTAGTTTATGTTGGTAATCTCATATTAAATATAAATTAATACTATCATTACACTCTCTAATTTTCACTAGAGTTCGGACTATTCCTTCATCTTATTTTAAAGTTTTTGCTGCCTCGGCAGGCTAGTATTCATGTCTAATAATGTATTAGTTTTTAATCTCATAATTCGTACTTGAGATCTTATTTTGTCTAATTTTTCATAATCTCCTTTATGTTTTATATAACTTCTAGACCAGATTCTGTATTCTACAGATTTCATACCTTTCATAGTATTTTTGAAATATTTTATTATATTTTCTATTGCTCTTGAATTAGTTGTAACTACAGCAAAAGTTCCAGATTTTGTTATTTTTACTTTAGTATTAATACCTAATATATATTTTATAGCAGTCAATACTATTTTATCTAGTTTTTGTGTAATCTCAAAACCATGTACTAATCTATTATCAGTTTTTTTAACCAAATAAAAACTTCCTTCTGCTTCAGTAAAGCCTACTAACCAAGGTTTACTCATAACTGTTGAAGCTGTTTTAAAATCAAATATTTCATTATTAACAATAGACCAAATAGAAGATATGTAATCTTCACTTGGTTTACTTAAAACAATTTTAGTAATTAGAGTATCTTTTTCTTGTTTACTTAATGTACTATTAGACAAAATTTTATAAGCTTCTTTAAATTTAATATAGTTAAATTGTTTAGTAGTTAGAAGAGAATATTTATCAAATATTGGAAAAATAACTGATTCTAGTGTAATTAAATCTCGTATTCTGTAATGAGCATGTTTTCCATCTTTTTCAATGTAGATACTTCCTACCTTTAACTTATTTTTTATAAAATGTAAAATTCTTAAATTATAGGTATTTTGACTTAATTTATAAGTTAAAGACCATTTATTATTTTGATTTACAATAGAAAAAGTACCATCACCGTCAGTAAAACCCACCAACCATTGATAAAATATTTCATTATTTTCTGAAAGTGTATGTTTATTAACATTAATACTAGGCCTGCTTTGGCTGGCCAACAAAGACTGGCAGCATACTTTGTCTGCCGCTGCTGTTAGTATTTTAAGATGCTCTACGTTTAGTCTCTGATGGATAAATTTTAGTTTATTATTTATCCAGGCGAATTGTCTCCATGTCAGTAACGATTTTTCTTCCATTTTTATTGCTTTTAAAAATGATGAGCTGTTACTTCCGAGTAGAAGAGTTTCTCGCATCGAGTAGAGTTTATTAATAATTATATTTCTATAATAGGACAGCTTATCCTTGCCAAAGGCTACTGTCCACCCTGTTCCAGCTCCATTTTCTACTAATGAACTCATTAATAATAAGATTAATGAAGGTGGTAATAACCAAAATGATATATTATTTAATCTTGGGAAAGCCATATCTGGACTTCCACAGTGTATTGGTAAGAAATAGTTACCAAATCCACCAACTAAACCTGGCATACGATTCTCCTTAACCTTTCGATTAAGGTTGGACTATATCTTTACCCTTTATCTTTAAATTTGTACTCAACTCAATAAAGGGTATTTCGCGTGTAGTCTCTGAGGATCCTACTAAAGATAGTTTTCTTAACTTTGCTTAACTTTCATTATATTAATTTATTCTTGAATTTTTGTAATTAAAAAGAGTCTAGAAAGTGCATACTCGTTGGTTTCCTGCTGATTGCCCAATATATTATAAATGTTACTACTTCTAGCTACCAAAAAGAAATATTTCGGATATTAAGAGCTAGTTTATAAATCTTAAGGGGTTTCCAGCATATAGCGAAAAGAAAGTTATGAATTACTCCATAACCCGGCTATGCCAAATAACACAAATTTAATTTAACATCAGTTATAGTTGTTTTGCCTGTATATAAGAAAGTTTCCATTGACCTCGAAAGTAAGTTTTATTTGATTTACCTTGTAAATATAATCGAAGTGTGGCTCGATCTGCTTTCAGAGCTTTTGCACAAGCATTAAAAGACGAAAACTTAGCTGAAAGTTTAGGATTCTTAATATTTTCTACTAATATTGAATGACTTCTTTCATTAATTGAAGAATCCTTATTGGCTCTTTCTGTTGAAAATAATAATTGCAAATCATCAATAGTAAGTAAAGCATCTACACTAAAATTAGTTATAGCTGTTAATGAAAAAACGAATCGATTTAAAAAAGGTTTACCACTTGCCAAATATTTATCTAATGTTCTATGATCCATATTAAGCATTTTATATAAATATGTTTTAGAGTCGAACATATGAATTAAATTAGAGGTCCCAATGTCATACACAAATACTGGAGTACCTCTTAATTCTCTTAAGTATTGTCTCCATTCCATGGACATAGGTTCATGGTATCCTGTACTTGACGCTACTAAATCTACATTTAAATCTGGAGCTAGTGTATTTATAAAATATTGTTCTAATTCTAATGCCATTTGTGATGTTGCTCCATCCTCCATTATACATAAAGTTAAATTAACATCCTTAAATCCATATTTATGAAAATATCTTAAAACTCGTCGATCACTTTTAGCCAAAATAGATGGCATAAAATAAGAACAAACACGATTATACAAAGATATACTGCTTCCTATATAGCAAGAACCTGTAGAGGTTTTAAAAATATAAACTCCTGTAGCCTTCTTAGCTACTGCAGCTATTTCAGTTCGGTTATGAAATGCATTAGGAATGAAAATCTTAGTGTATTTGTGCGGTTCCTTATTAGGTTCGTTACTTAAACTATCTTTAGCAGGCTGTTGCCTTTGGCAAGAACCTAGACTACTTTGCATGTTTATAACTGATGTTAAATTAATATTGTGTTGGTCTTTAACCATGAAGAAAAGTAGAGTCAGCCCTCATCGGAACTGCTCTCCGAACCGTACGTGATAGTTTCCCATCATACGGCTCTCCCCGTCAAGAAACGGACAAATAGTAAAGTTGTGGAGGGTAGCGTACGCTATTGTGGGATATCTTGTCAGATGTGTATTAAACCATTTATGATTTTCTTTCACCTTGATATCTTGCTATTTTCTGCATATCTGAATGGTTTAGCATCCCTTGGTGCAGTAAATCATGATGATATTTACATAGGGGTATTTTTTTTCTAGCAACTGCTCCTTTCCATTGGGCCCATGTGAGATTACCAGTTCTTATCTTATTTCGGACATCAGCCGCTTTTCTTAGGTGATGCATCTCGACCTTTTCACTTGTTCCGCATAGTGCACATATTGATGGTATACTTTTTGTTAGTTTACCCGCCCAGGTAGTTTTTAAGATTTGGTCCGCCACTTCGATTGGGTTTTCAAATATTGCGTGAGTAGGCTTTGCCTAGAAGAGTAATCGTAAGTCGCCGAGAAGGTCTCGGGGGTGTTTAAGAATACTCCTGTATCGGGGTCGATCAAGTCGTAGCCAAATTTATCGAAGGCCTTTTTCATTGTTTTCAATTTAAATTTTCTCGCTAGGGTTAGGGCACAAGATTGTCTTAGTACCCATACGACTCTAGCCATTAATGCAAAGTTTCCGGCGAATCGATATGCGGTTAATAATCCCGTTATTTTACTGTTGTAAAATCGGATTATATCAAAGTGAGTTAAGTGAATCATGTCGGGTCTTCCCTTTGCAAGAACAGACGCTAAATGGTTTCGCCTAGCGAATCCGTTTTTTATCAATTTTTCTATCAGCAGCTTGATGGGAGCATCAACAGCCATTCGAAGAGTTGATCTTCGCGTTATTTTATTTCCTGCTTTTCCTTGGAACGAGTTAAATATCGGTGAGTTATCTCTTTTCTTAATTTGGGCGCCTAGGAACGTTACCCCATCTCTAGTATTAGTGATAGTGGTCTTTTGGTCGTTTAACTCCAAACCGCAAGCTTCTTTAAGGAAGATGGCGATTTTCTCCTTAAGTGATAATGCATATTTTCTAGTTGAGGCCAGAAGGATGACGAAGTCATCAGCATATCTGGTATAGATAGCTCGTCTGAAATCTTCGTTATGCTTATCGAATTTAGGTAATAATCTCATCATTTTTAGATATTTATTCGCTAAGGCAGGTTGTCTCCTTTTGTAGTATCCTCGAAGACCCTCCAATCTAGTGTAGGCTGGATTGGGTTTTCGTTTCTTTCCTACATTTAGTTCACTGTCCAAACTTTCAATATATTTGTCCAATTTATCTAGAATAATATTAGAAAGTAAAGGTGATAATATGCTCCCTTGAGGTGTTCCAATTTTTGTTTTAATTGGTTGGCCTTTCTCGTCAATATATCCTGCTTTTATTCCTCGCTCAATTAATGTTAAGGTTCTAGCGCAGGATATTCTTTCTTTGACTGCAGACTTTATTTTGTCATGGGGTATTCTATCGAAGCATTTGGTAATGTCTCCGTTGATCGCCCAAGCCATAGGCCCTCCTCGTTTATGGATTTTGTTAAGTGCGTTTATTAAGGATCGCCCTGGTCGGAATCCATATGAGGATTTACTAAAATGCGGGTCGAAGATTGCGTTCATTAGAACCTGTAAGGCCTTTTGGACGATCTTTTCTCTGGGGCTCGCTATAAGTAAAGGTCTTAGTTCCCCGGGTTTATTAGGTTTAGGAATTAGGATTTGTCTTGCAGGGCTGAATCTAAATCTACCCGCCATTATATTTACTGCGGTTTTGTCAAACCATTCAATATTGATACCGTCAAGTGTGATATCCTGAGTTCCAGGTGTCATATTACCCGGATTACTCTTGATTAGGGAGTAACAGGTTTGTAACATCTTAGAATCTATGATTCTGATAATTCCGTTGTATTTCCCATCCGTGGCCTTGTATTTGTTCAATTCACTTATAACTACTCTATAAAGTTGATTCTCTAAAATTTCGCCTTTGTGATTTGAGTTCTTGACGCTGCCAGCCTTTTCGCTCTGGGGTGCGATACTACGCTGGCTCCGTGCCCGCTTGTCGGTTTTGGGGTCGATAGAGGCGGTGACATCCCGAGTTCCTCCATTATCTCGATTTAGGGCGGTGGTTGCCCTCAGGGTGTCTTGTTTAGGTGCTTGCGCAATTGCATTCCCCTCGTTGGGGATCGCCTTAGCCAGTAGGATGCTATCATCGTTAATGATACCAATGATACCCTTCGCTCCTTGTGGGGAGTTTACTTCAGCTAAGCCAGGGCAGACTGATCCGCTTGGTGCCCTAGGTTCCTTCTTATCCACGAATTGCGTGTCAAGTTTCTTAACGTCACCATGCAAGACTACTTTCCAATGTTCTCCCTCATTATGCGGAATAACTGGTAAAACATCTCTATACCCTACTACAGCGCTAATAGTCTTATTAGGTTCTAATAGGCCAGGCAGGAAAGTTGTGTGATTAATAATCAGGTAGATTATCATTCCTACTACACACAAGTTAACCCCCTGTGAGGTAAAACTGCAAGTGTTAATGGAGTGAAACGGCGTACTCATTATAAATGCGTGAGCAGAAATTATTACATTGAATAATTGATGATCTCCTTGTAAAAATTGTACTCCAGGAGAAGCTAATTCTAATCTAATTAGAACTGAAAAAGCTGTTCCAATCATACCAGCAAATACAGCAAATATTAAATATAGCGTACCAATTTCTTTAGCATTAGTTGAATTTAGCCAATTCATTGTATTTTGCTATAGGGCTAATAGTCGTCTTAAGGGAGAATCGGTTGGCAGTTTTATATTAGACTAAGTTTTAGTTTTGTAGCGTTAGCTAGTCTACTGCTACAGCTTGTACCTTTTATTAAAACAAAAATACTCTACTGTTTATGTGTTATTTTACTCATTGTAATACCTCAATTAATTCTAACTAAGCTAGAAATCAATTATTTAAAAGGTAGCTATTATTTCTAGCATCCGCGGCAGCCAAAAGGCAGCTTTATGCCGCTACAGCAACACTATTATACTCTTTTATAACATTAAATTATATTTATAAATTTTTAGGCCTGCTGACTAGCTGCAGCTGCTTTAGGGTGATAGGCCGCTACCTGCTTTAGCAGTAAGGGGGTATTTATAATTAAAATCCTACTAAAGTCAGACTTGACTTTATCAATACGTTAGGTAGACTTTTAGTTAGTAGACTTTCCTTTATCAAGTATAGTATGCTAGCTTTGTCTTTTAATAGCGTACGCTACAAGTAAAATTTTTATTAGTTTTTTTTACTTAATTTAGTTATATATAATCTTATAACTTGTTGGAATGTAAATGAAGGTAAGATATATTTTGAGAAAACAAAGATTATAGATAATAAAACTGCAAATGCAAATACTAATTGATTAAAGAAATAAAATGGTATTAGTTGTGGCATTATATTTTTATTAATTTTTTATAGGTTCTAATTTTATTTTTAAATAGAACTATCTCTGCTTTTGTTAAAGCTTGATTAACTATTTAAAGTTAATCTATTAATGAGATATTGAGGCTAGCTAAAGCTAGTATTTTACTTTAAATATTAGGCTAGGCTTATATTTGCTAATTCAACAATACTTGGCCTACTGCTAGCAGTAGCTATTTGTTAAGCTAGAGACTGGCCGTGTGCAATTAAATTTGATTACGAGTAGCCAGGTTCGAACTGACAACCTCAACTTGGAAGGCAGAGATTATACCAATTTAACTATACTCGCTTTATACTAAAAACAAAATCTAGTTTACAGTGGTAAATATAGCAGCGGACCGGCCAAAGGCCGCAATTAAAGAAAGGCAAAGCCAAGTAAAACTAGCTGACTTTGTCAGCAAAAAGCCTATTACTATATCTACTAATCTAAAAGGTGCTACCTGCTGACTTGCAGCGGCAGCCAAAAGGCCATATTTTATCACCCGCTACAGCTGACAGGCGAACCCTTAGCATAAATACTTTATAAAGGTAAAATAAACACTATCTTTGAAACAATTACGAACAAAGAGACTTGAACTCTTACGGGTTTTCACCCACTCCTTCTTAAGAGGAACTTGTTTACCATTACAACATGTTCGCTTATGAATTTAAAATTTCTTGGCTCTGCCTAGTAATTATTATCTCTTTTAAGTTAAAAAAACAAAATTGTGTATTAAGCTGTTGGCAAGTAGGCTAAATCTAAAGCTTAGTATTAAGCTTTGCCTTGGTTAGCAATCATTATCAGAGTTAAGAAGGAATTGAACCTTAAATGTTAGACTTTGCAGGTCTACTACAGAACCATCTGTACACTTAACCCTTATAGGTCACTAAAATTTTATAAGTTAACCCGGCCTCGGGCCTAACCCAAGCCTGCCAAATTATAGTAGCGTACTAGGCAAAGCCTACTACAGCTAGTGGGGGTAAACTAAACTTTTTTAGGCTTGCTACTTCTAGCTGCCGGCTAAAGCTGGTAGCTAAAACTTCATTAAATTAACTAACTAATGCTAGAAATTTTGTCCAGATTTTACTGTAATTGTAAATGCACCTTTTCTATTTTTATGTGTAAATCTTGCTAGATCGAAATAATTAATTTTACCTTTAGCAGTAAATCCTTTTTCAAATTTTTTAGTAGTAATTCTAGGTATAATAGGTTCTCTCATTAATCTTCCGCTAATTTTAATATTTAAACCAGATAGATAAGCTGCAGCCTTTTGTTGATAAAATTTAGTCTGCAGGTTATTAGATATATTATTGGCTTCAAGACTAGTAGTTGCAGATTTAGCAGGCAAGAAGCTAGAAGCTTTATTGGCTTTAATAATATTACTATTAAACAATCTTTGAATACAAGCACCAATATTTTTTTTATTAATAATTAAAGCTAAGAAATTAACTAAAATATTACTATCATAATAAGGCTGATGTAATCTAATTAACTCTAATTCTACATTTTTATTAAAGAATTTACTTAAAATGGTACAAATTAATTTTAATTTATAAGGATAAACTTTAGTTAAATTACTTTGTGTTAAATTTTTAAAATCATCATTAGTTGTTTTTATTCTGCTTTTTGATGAAATAAAGGCCTGCTTTAGCTGGCCTTTAACAGTTTTATTAATTGAAAATTTAGGTATACATAAAAAATAAAATAATTGAATTTTAATTTTATCTGGAGTTGTTATAAACACAGGTTTACTAATTAAACAATACATAGATTTAAAAAAATTGAATAATAATTTATATACATTATTAGTAACAAGTTTATTCATAGTATATACTGTGTTACTTTGAGGTTTAGATCCTGGAAAATTATAACTTATAATATTAGGATTAGGAATTTGACTACCTTTTTTTTGTAAAAACACTAATTTTGGCTTAGGCTGTATTAGTTGTTGGCTTTGCCTAGATACTAGAGGTAGATTTTTATAGTTGGCATAGCCTATTTCTAACACTTCTTGTTTTTGTTGAATCTTACTATTAGGATTTTTAAAAAATGGTACATGTTTAGTAGATAAGCTAGACCAGCTTTTTGCAGCTACAGTAGGTCTGAATTTTGTTAAGCCAAGCCCAAACATAGTAGTAGTGAATGGCAAAGCCAGTAATTTATTATTTTTTATATTAGTCATTTAACCAAATTTTTAATAATTGATTGTTCATTTTAATAAATTGAACTTAGATGTCAAATTTTAAGTCTATTAAATACAAATTAATAGTATAGTAGCAGCAGCAGACTAGCGTTACGCTACTGTAGCTTTTCTAGGCAAAGCCTACATCAACAAAGGCCAGACTTTATCTGCCTAAGGCATCTGTTGACTTTGTAAACTAACACTACTTGCTGCAGCAGCCGCTAGCTATTATTAAATAACTATAGTAGTAGTTGACTTTGTCAACTGCTAGGCTAAGGCTACAAAGCCAAGCCCTTTAAATAATAATAACAAACCAATTTGGTATACATTCGTTCCAACATAGGCTATTATTATATTATTTTTAATATATAAAACTTTAGTAGATTAAATCAAGACCGCTGCCTGCTTTAGCTGTAGGCAAAGCCTAGTCTAGCTCTAGTAGTAGTAGCATTCGCTAAGCTACGCTAGGCAAGGTAATTAATTAATGTTAATTCTCTTTTGGACTCGAACCAAAATCCGCACTTTAGAAGAATGCTGTTTTAACCAGTTGAACTAAGAGAACTATAAAATTACAGCTGAAGCCGAAATTTATTAGTTCTATCTTAAAATTTTCAATATAAAGCTCAAGTCAGTAATAACTGTAGGCCAGACTTTGTCTGCAGCGGCCTTTTGGGTGACGCAGCTTACCAATACTTACTAGGCAAAGCCTAAAGTAATCTAGCCTCGACCGTTTTATAGCAAGGCTAACTCCAGCACAGTAGGCTGAATTTTCACCTGCCACTAGTAGTAGTAGCATTCGCTACGCTACGCTAGGCCAGATCAGCCTTTTACCGCTGCTAGATGTAATCTACCCTTCCAGATTTGAACTGAAACCGCTCTAATTGACAATTAGATACTCTACCTATTAAGCTAAGGGCCCTTTTTTAAGTTGGAATATACCCTTGGCAAATCCTACAGCAGCTAGTTCTAGCAGCAGATTTAAGCCGCCGCTACATCAACAAGAGTGAGGTGACTCGAACACCTACCAATGATTTTGGAGATCACGATACTACCGATTATACTACACTCTTTGCCTTATTTATAACATTAAATTAAGCTGCAAAAATATTAACTGAGTTGACCGGATTCGAACTGGTATAAGCCATTACCAAAAAATGGTGTTTTTCCAATTAAACTACAACTCAAAAAAAAACAAATTTTGTTTTAACGATTCTAGCAGTAGCGTAACGCTAGTCCAGATTTTTATGCGGCAGCAGATCAGCAGACTAGCTCATATTTTATATGCGGCAGCCAGTGGCCAGATCACTCAAAGGCCGCTGCTACTTTCCTTAACCAAGGCTAGCTTTACTAGGCAGTGTAATAAATTTGCCGAAAACTGGACTTGAACCAATATTAAAATCTTACAAGGAGTCCGTTTTACCAATTAAACTATCTCGGCTGTTTAATCCACTAAATGTAGCGGCAGTTGCTAACGCTAGTCTGGCCTACAGCTGTTTTGTTTGTTGTTTTTCCTTTGGCTAAAAAGCCAAGACTAGGCTTTTACTTATAGCTACCCAACTAGAGTCTAGCCTTGCAGTAGGCAAAGTCTACTGCAACTTTATATTCAGGCCTTAAGGGGGTTTGAACCCCTGTAAAAAGTATTAACAGTACCTCGCTTAAACCACTCAGCCATAAGACCTTAAATTTTTTCTTGTAGCAGGCTAGCGAACGCTACAGCGGCTCCCGCTACTGCTGTAGCTGCACTAGCAGACTTGCTGTAACCTAAGTCGAAAATAGAAGCTAGTTATTAATTTTGGGGGAAGCGAGACTCGAACTCGCAAATCCTTACTCCCAGGGTAAGTCCCTTACCAAATTAGGTCTATTCCCCCTACTTGCAACGGCAGCAGCTGACTAGCTGACTTTTTCTTAAAAAGTCTAATCTGCATCTAAAGCCTTGTAGGCTAGACCTGTTGACTAGCAGTCTACAAAAAAAGTTTAGTTTGCAGGTCAGCTAGGCAATAAAGTAAAGGTAGCCTAAGGCCACTAGCTTATTACTTTCTTATAATTGTTAATCCTCAACATTCAGTTTTTTTATAAATTAGTACTACTAAACTAAATACTTTACAGTACTTTCATTCGTAGCCTATCTAGAAATGTTCTATTTCTTAATTAAGGTTTATAAATAAACCATTTAGTATCTAGGGGTTAGATTCTTGCTTGATAGACATTCAGCACTTATCTATTATGTTTGTGGCTACCCAACTATGCGTTCATTATAATTTAAGTTGCTATTTTTGGCAAAGCCTACAACAAAAAATAATTAAAAACAATTGGTACACTAGAGAAACACAGCCTATTGGTCCTTTCGTACTGGAAGGTCTGCCCCTTTTTACTAATTGTCCCTCCAGAAGATAGGGACCATACTGACTCACGTCGTATTAACAAATTTGTTATCATAGTGAAATTTAGTCACTATTTCAGTAACTCACGCTACTGTTCAGACTATGTCATCATTAATTTTCCTATCTTTGATTAAGAAAAGGTTAATTAATGCCGGATGTTCGTGTTAGGCTTATTGTTAGTGATACTCACCTATTAGTCGTTGAACCTTCACAATTCTTATTATTCACTAAATTGCGCTTGGCTGCAAATTGACTGTTAAATTTAACAGTGTTCCTTGCAATTTATCCGGTTTTCATATATGTTTAAATCTCTCTTTTTTACTTAAACATAATGGGGCTCTTTTTAACATTAAGTTAAGAAAAGGGGGTGTAGCCTACGCTATTCCTTGTAATTAAACCAAGTCTATCCCTATTCTATAAAGCATAGAATTATGAAAATGAGGTGATACTAATTCTCTTAATAAGCTAAGATACTTAGCTCCAATCGTGATAATCCATTGATCGTTTCGATCATGTAATACACCTGCATAGATGCCTAATTTATTGTTGATAGCTAAAGCAAGATTTTCAACTTCTTCTTTTTTAAAGCTATTAGTATATATCCTTACCCTGTTTCTACCTTTATCAAAATTACCATCTGTCATTATTAAATAAGCTAAAACTATTGGATCCATAAATTCCTCTATGTTATTAGGGACTTTTTTAATGAATTTGTTTCGCTCTAAGCTATATTCATAGAATAAATCGTGATAATAACTGAATAAAGGTAAAGTTTTTGTTTTTAGTCTGAATTTCTAAACTCTTTACAGGGTTATTCATATAATCCTTAAATAAGTCTCCTAAGTGTAATGCGAATTCTTCATATTTTTGACCAAAACTCATTTCTAATCTTGCATTAGATGTTGGTGATGATCGATATAAGCTACCATCTCCTAACATTATACCAATTAAAATCGAGTGTAAATCTGAAGAAGGATTGAATTGATTGATGGCCTGGTTGACTTTGCCTTCCGGGCCATTATAAATAGTTAATAATATATTAGTTTTCTTCATTCTTTGACTTTTTTCTTAATGTTATCTTTTTGAGAACCCAACTCACGTACCCTTTTAATCGGCGAACAGCCGAACCCTTCCAAGCTTCTTCCCCCGGAGGATAGGATGAGTCGACATCGCTATAATTTCTTAACTTTTCAGTCAAGTTTAGACTATATCTTTATCCAGTGTAAGAATACATTTACAAAGCATCTGGATATTGGCGTGTAGTCGTTGAGGGGTTAAAAATACTACGGCTGCTTACGCCAATTATATTAAAAACTTCCCTGCTGATTGTCCAATCTTTAAAATTTTCACTTGTTATAATCTTTCCCCCAAAAGTGGGTCTAATTGTTTTTAACAAAGTATTTAAAGCTCTAAGGATGTTCCAGCAAATAGCCAACTGCTAATTTAATATTGCTATTAAAAATCCCCAATGTTTGAACTTAAATCTATTTCCGAATTTGCAGGTAATGTAGCTGTATTTTCGTCAGTAACATTTTCAAGAGTTTCATTGATTTTATAAAGCATTGAGTCGTGCATATGTTCTTTCAACAAAGGTTTTAGATCATCTAAAGATTCTTTATTTATATAAATTCTCTCATAGATTGAATCATTTTTACCTTTTTTATTGTGAATTGAAGAACTAATGTTAAATTTATCTGATAAAGCTTTTCTAAGAATACTAACTTCAGAAGAATTAAAACTATCAGTACATAATGTTACACCTCCTCTTTTTACTTGTTGACCGTCGTCCATAATCCAAAAAGCTAAGCTTCTAGGAGTTAAGTGGTCAGCTATATTAGTAGGAATTATTTTTTTACCTTCATTATTTAAGAACAAATCAGCATAAGGTTTCAAGTCCTCTAGTGAGTTAGTTATAAAATATAAAGATTGATTAATTCTATCGGAGTATCTAGCATCTGTTCTAGAATATGTTTTAAGTTCGTCTATTTCGAAACCAGATTCTCGAGTTAAACTATGTAGATAAGAAATATACTCTAATTTCTTTTTTGATTGCTCAAAAGTGATATATGCTTTATCTAATCCGGTTCTACCTATATGGGCATCACCTAATAATACTCCAATTAACATCTCTTTAAAGGCTTTATTCATTTTAAAATAAGCTTAATACGATAGTATTTGCCTAGGAATAGCGTACGCTACTAACGATTATTTATCACATTTTTTGATCTTTTGCTTCTAAAAAAACCCAAATTTTTTTAAAACCCCCAAAAGGGGCCCCCCCCCCTTTTTTTTTTTTAAAAAAATCCCTTTTTTGGGGAAAAAAAAAATTTTTTTTAAAAAAACCCCAAAAAAAAATTTTAAAAAATTTTTTTTTTGGGGAAAGGGGTTTTTAAAAAAAAAGGCCGGGAAAAAACCCCCCCCCGGGGTTTTCCCCCCCAAAAAAAAAATTTTTTTCCCCCCAACCCAAAAAAAGGGGGGTTTTTTTTTTTTTAAAAAAAAAAAAGGAAAAATTTTTGGGGGCCCCCTTTTGGCCCCCTTTGGGGATTTAAAAAAAAACCCAAAAATTTTTGGGTTTTTTTGGGGGAATTGGGGGGGGAAAAAAAAAAATTTTTAAAAAAAAAAGGGGGTTTTTTTTTCCCTTTTTCCGGGGGGGGAAAAAAGGGGGAAAAAATTTTTTTGGGAAATTTTTTAAAAAAATTTTTTTAAAAAAAAGGGGGGCCCGGGGGGGGGAAAAAGGGGGGGTTTTTTTTTCCAAAAGGGGGGCCCCTTTCCCCCCAAAAAAAATTTTTTTTTTGGGGGGGAAAAAAAAAAGGGGGGGGAAATTAAAAGTTTTTTTTAAAAAACCCCAAAAACTTTTTTTTTTGGGGTTTTTTTAAAAAAAATAAAAAAAAAAATTTTTTTTTTAAAAAAAAAAAAAAATTTTTTAAAAAAATTTTTGGTTTTTTTCTTTTAAAATTTTTTTTTTAAAAAAAAATTTTTTTAATTAAAAAAAAAAAAATTTTTTGGATTATGGACGACTCAACAAGTAAAAAGAGGAGGTGTAACATTATGTACTGATAGTTTTAATTCTTCTGAAGTTAGTATTCTTAAAAAAGCTTTATCAGATAAATTTAAATTAGTTCTTCAATTCACAATAAAAAAGGAAAAATGATTCAATCTATGAGAAATTTATATAAATAAAGAATCTTTAGATGATCTAAAACCTTTGTTGAAAGAACATATGCACGACTCAATGCTTTATAAAATCAATGAAACTCTTAAAAATGTTACTGACGAAAATACAGCTACATTACCTGCAAATTCGGAAATAGATTTAAGTTCAAACTTTGGGGTTTTTTAATAGCAATATTAAATTAGCAGTTGGCTATTTGCTGGAACATCCTTAGAGCTTTAAATCTTTTTTAAAAACAATTAGCCCCACTTTTGGGGAAAGATTAAAACAAGTGAAAATTTTAAAGTTTGGACAATCAGCAGGGAATTTTTTTAATATAATTGGCGTAAGCAGCCGTAGTTTTTTTAACCCCTCAACGACTACACGCCAATATCCAGATGCTTTGTAAATGTTTTCTTACACTGGATAAAGATTAGTCTAAACTTGACTGAAAAGTTAAGAAATTATAGCGATGTCGACTCATCCTATCCTCCGGGGGAAAAAGTTTGGGAAAGGGGTTCGGCTGTTCGCCGATTAAAAGGGTACGTGATTGGGGTTTCTAAAAAAGATAACATTAAGAAAAAAGTCAAAGAATGAAGAAAACTAATATATTATTAACTATTTATAATGGCCCCGGGAAGGCAAAGTCAACCAGGCCCTCAATCAATTCAATCCTTCTTCAGATTTACACTCGATTTTAATTTGGGATAATGTTTGGAGATGGTAGCTTATATCGATCATCACCAACATCTATGCAAGATTAGAAATGAGTTTTGGTCAAAAATATGAAGAATTTGCATTACACTTAGGAGACTTATTTAAGGATTATATGAAAACCCCGTAAAGAGTTTAGAAAATTTAGACTAAAAAAAAAAACTTTTCCTTTTTTCAGTTATTATCACGATTTTTCTATGAATATAGCTTAGAGCGAAACAAATTCATTAAAAAAGTCCCTAATAAAATAGAGGAATTTATGGATCCAATAGTTTTAGCTTATTTAATAATGACAGATGGTAATTTTGATAAAGGTAGAAACAGGGTAAGGATATATACTAATAGCTTTAAAAGAAGAAGTTGAAAATCTTGCTTTAGCTATCAACAATAAATTAGGCATCTATGCAGGTGTATTACATGATCGAAACGATCAATGGATTATCACGATTGAGCTAAGTATCTTAGCTTATTAAGAGAATTAGTATCACCTCATTTTCATAATTCTATGCTTTATAGAATAGGGTAGACTTGGTTTAATTACAAGGAATAGCGTAGGCTACACCCCTTTTCTTAACTTAATGTTAAAAAGAGCCCCATTATGTTTAAGTAAAAAGAGAGATTTAAACATATATGAAAACCGGATAAATTGCAAGGAACACTGTTAAATTTAACAGTCAATTTGCAGCAAGCGCAATTTAGTGAATAATAAGAATGTGAAGGTTCAACGACTAATAGTGAGTATCACTAACAATAAGCCTACACGAACATCCGGCATTAATTAACCTTTTCTTAATCAAAGATAGGAAAATAATGAGACATAGTCTGACCTTTTAAAAGGGCCTTTAAATTTCCCTTTTAACAAAGGTTAAACGAAAGTACAGGGTCCCCTACTTCTGGAGCTTGAAAAGGGGAGACCCTTCCGTAAAAAGGAAAATAGGGGCCCAGTTAAATTTTTTTTAATTTTTTTTTGGGGGCCAATGAACTTAAATTTAATCCCAAGGGGGAAACCCAAAAAAATTAAGGGGCTAAATTCTATTCAAGGGAAAAACAACCCCGAAATAAAGGTTTTTTTTTTTTTAAAAAAGTCTAATCTGATCTAAAGTTGTAGGTAGACCTTTACTAGAGTTACAAAAAAAGTTTAGTTTGCCCCCCCCAAAATAAACTTTTTTTGTAGACTGCTAGTCAACAGGTCTAGCCTACAAGGCTTTAGATGCAGATTAGACTTTTTTAAAAAAAAGTCAGCTAGTCAGCTGCTGCCGTTGCAAGTAGGGGGAATAGACCTAATTTGGCCACTGGCTGCCGCATATAAAATATGAGCTAGTCTGCTGATCTGCTGCCGCATAAAAATCTGGACTAGCGTTACGCTACTGCTAGAATCGTTAAACAAAATTTGTTTTTTTTGAGTTGTAGTTTAATTGGAAAAACACCATTTTTTGGTAATGGCTTATACCAGTTCGAATCCGGTCAACTCAGTTAATATTTTTGCAGCTTAATTTAATGTTATAAATAAGGCAAAGAGTGTAGTATAATCGGTAGTATCGTGATCTCCAAAATCATTGGTAGGTGTTCGAGTCACCTCACTCTTGTTGATGTAGCGGCGGCTTAAATCTGCTGCTAGAACTAGCTGCTGTAGGATTTGCCAAGGGTATATTCCAACTTAAAAAAGGGCCCTTAGCTTAATAGGTAGAGTATCTAATTGTCAATTAGAGCGGTTTCAGTTCAAATCTGGAAGGGCTCGTTTATATTTTCTTGCGTAAATTATTGTAGATTACATCTAGCAGCGGTAAAAGGCTGATCTGGCCTAGCGTAGCGTAGCGAATGCTACTACTACTAGTGGCAGGTGAAAATTCAGCCTACTGTGCTGGAGTTAGCCTTGCTATAAAACGGTCGAGGCTAGATTACTTTAGGCTTTGCCTAGTAAGTATTGGTAAGCTGCGTCACCCAAAAGGCCGCTGCAGACAAAGTCTGGCCTACAGTTATTACTGACTTGAGCTTTATATTGAAAATTTTAAGATAGAACTAATAAATTTCGGCTTCAGCTGTAATTTTTATAGTTCTCTTAGTTCAACTGGTTAAAACAGCATTCTTCTAAAGTGCGGATTTTGGTTCGAGTCCAAAAGAGAATTAACATTAATTAATTACCTTGCCTAGCGTAGCTTAGCGAATGCTACTACTACTAGAGCTAGACTAGGCTTTGCCTACAGCTAAAGCAGGCAGCGGTCTTGTTTTAATCTACTAAAGTTTTATATATTAAAAATAATATAATAATACCCTATGTTGGAACGAATGTATACCAAATTGGTTTGTTATTTTTATTTAAAGGGCTTGGTTTTAAAAAAACCCAATTTGGTATACATTCGTTCCAACATAGGCTATTATTATATTATTTTTAATATATAAAACTTTAGTAGATTAAATCAAGACCGCTGCCTGCTTTAGCTGTAGGCAAAGCCTAGTCTAGCTCTAGTAGTAGTAGCATTCGCTAAGCTACGCTAGGCAAGGTAATTAATTAATGTTAATTCTCTTTGGACTCGAACCAAAATCCGCACTTTAGAAGAATGCTGTTTTAACCAGTTGAACTAAGAGAACTATAAAATTACAGCTGAAGCCGAAATTTATTAGTTCTATCTTAAAATTTTCAATATAAAGCTCAAGTCAGTAATAACTGTAGGCCAGACTTTGTCTGCAGCGGCCTTTTGGGTGACGCAGCTTACCAATACTTACTAGGCAAAGCCTAAAGTAATCTAGCCTCGACCGTTTTATAGCAAGGCTAACTCCAGCACAGTAGGCTGAATTTTCACCTGCCACTAGTAGTAGTAGCATTCGCTACGCTACGCTAGGCCAGATCAGCCTTTTACCGCTGCTAGATGTAATCTACAATAATTTACGCAAGAAAATATAAAACGAGCCCTTCCAGATTTGAACTGAAACCGCTCTAATTGACAATTAGATACTCTACCTATTAAGCTAAGGGCCCTTTTTTAAGTTGGAATATACCCTTGGCAAATCCTACAGCAGCTAGTTCTAGCAGCAGATTTAAGCCGCCGCTACATCAACAAGAGTGAGGTGACTCGAACACCTACCAATGATTTTGGAGATCACGATACTACCGATTATACTACACTCTTTGCCTTATTTATAACATTAAATTAAGCTGCAAAAATATTAACTGAGTTGACCGGATTCGAACTGGTATAAGCCATTACCAAAAATGGTGTTTTTCCAATTAAACTACAACTCAAAAAAAACAAATTTTGTTTTAACGATTCTAGCAGTAGCGTAACGCTAGTCCAGATTTTTATGCGGCAGCAGATCAGCAGACTAGCTCATATTTTATATGCGGCAGCCAGTGGCCAGATCACTCAAAGGCCGCTGCTACTTTCCTTAACCAAGGCTAGCTTTACTAGGCAGTGTAATAAATTTGCCGAAAACTGGACTTGAACCAATATTAAAATCTTACAAGGAGTCCGTTTTACCAATTAAACTATCTCGGCTGTTTAATCCACTAAATGTAGCGGCAGTTGCTAACGCTAGTCTGGCCTACAGCTGTTTTGTTTGTTGTTTTTCCTTTGGCTAAAAAGCCAAGACTAGGCTTTTACTTATAGCTACCCAACTAGAGTCTAGCCTTGCAGTAGGCAAAGTCTACTGCAACTTTATATTCAGGCCTTAAGGGGGTTTGAACCCTGTAAAAAGTATTAACAGTACCTCGCTTAAACCACTCAGCCATAAGACCTTAAATTTTTTCTTGTAGCAGGCTAGCGAACGCTACAGCGGCTCCCGCTACTGCTGTAGCTGCACTAGCAGACTTGCTGTAACCTAAGTCGAAAATAGAAGCTAGTTATTAATTTTGGGGAAGCGAGACTCGAACTCGCAAATCCTTACTCCCAGGGTAAGTCCCTTACCAAATTAGGTCTATTCCCCCTACTTGCAACGGCAGCAGCTGACTAGCTGACTTTTTCTTAAAAAGTCTAATCTGCATCTAAAGCCTTGTAGGCTAGACCTGTTGACTAGCAGTCTACAAAAAAAGTTTAGTTTGGCAAACTAAACTTTTTTTGTAGACTGCTAGTCAACAGGTCTAGCCTACAAGGCTTTAGATGCAGATTAGACTTTTTAAGAAAAAGTCAGCTAGTCAGCTGCTGCCGTTGCAAGTAGGGGGAATAGACCTAATTTGGTAAGGGACTTACCCTGGGAGTAAGGATTTGCGAGTTCGAGTCTCGCTTCCCCCAAAATTAATAACTAGCTTCTATTTTCGACTTAGGTTACAGCAAGTCTGCTAGTGCAGCTACAGCAGTAGCGGGAGCCGCTGTAGCGTTCGCTAGCCTGCTACAAGAAAAAATTTAAGGTCTTATGGCTGAGTGGTTTAAGCGAGGTACTGTTAATACTTTTTACAGGGGTTCAAACCCCCTTAAGGCCTGAATATAAAGTTGCAGTAGACTTTGCCTACTGCAAGGCTAGACTCTAGTTGGGTAGCTATAAGTAAAAGCCTAGTCTTGGCTTTTTAGCCAAAGGAAAAACAACAAACAAAACAGCTGTAGGCCAGACTAGCGTTAGCAACTGCCGCTACATTTAGTGGATTAAACAGCCGAGATAGTTTAATTGGTAAAACGGACTCCTTGTAAGATTTTAATATTGGTTCAAGTCCAGTTTTCGGCAAATTTATTACACTGCCTAGTAAAGCTAGCCTTGGTTAAGGAAAGTAGCAGCGGCCTTTGAGTGATCTGGCCACTGGCTGCCGCATATAAAATATGAGCTAGTCTGCTGATCTGCTGCCGCATAAAAATCTGGACTAGCGTTACGCTACTGCTAGAATCGTTAAAACAAAATTTGTTTTTTTTTGAGTTGTAGTTTAATTGGAAAAACACCATTTTTTGGTAATGGCTTATACCAGTTCGAATCCGGTCAACTCAGTTAATATTTTTGCAGCTTAATTTAATGTTATAAATAAGGCAAAGAGTGTAGTATAATCGGTAGTATCGTGATCTCCAAAATCATTGGTAGGTGTTCGAGTCACCTCACTCTTGTTGATGTAGCGGCGGCTTAAATCTGCTGCTAGAACTAGCTGCTGTAGGATTTGCCAAGGGTATATTCCAACTTAAAAAAGGGCCCTTAGCTTAATAGGTAGAGTATCTAATTGTCAATTAGAGCGGTTTCAGTTCAAATCTGGAAGGGCTCGTTTTATATTTTCTTGCGTAAATTATTGTAGATTACATCTAGCAGCGGTAAAAGGCTGATCTGGCCTAGCGTAGCGTAGCGAATGCTACTACTACTAGTGGCAGGTGAAAATTCAGCCTACTGTGCTGGAGTTAGCCTTGCTATAAAACGGTCGAGGCTAGATTACTTTAGGCTTTGCCTAGTAAGTATTGGTAAGCTGCGTCACCCAAAAGGCCGCTGCAGACAAAGTCTGGCCTACAGTTATTACTGACTTGAGCTTTATATTGAAAATTTTAAGATAGAACTAATAAATTTCGGCTTCAGCTGTAATTTTATAGTTCTCTTAGTTCAACTGGTTAAAACAGCATTCTTCTAAAGTGCGGATTTTGGTTCGAGTCCAAAAGAGAATTAACATTAATTAATTACCTTGCCTAGCGTAGCTTAGCGAATGCTACTACTACTAGAGCTAGACTAGGCTTTGCCTACAGCTAAAGCAGGCAGCGGTCTTGATTTAATCTACTAAAGTTTTATATATTAAAAATAATATAATAATAGCCTATGTTGGAACGAATGTATACCAAATTGGTTTGTTATTATTATTTAAAGGGCTTGGCTTTGTAGCCTTAGCCTAGCAGTTGACAAAGTCAACTACTACTATAGTTATTTAATAATAGCTAGCGGCTGCTGCAGCAAGTAGTGTTAGTTTACAAAGTCAACAGATGCCTTAGGCAGATAAAGTCTGGCCTTTGTTGATGTAGGCTTTGCCTAGAAAAGCTACAGTAGCGTAACGCTAGTCTGCTGCTGCTACTATACTATTAATTTGTATTTAATAGACTTAAAATTTGACATCTAAGTTCAATTTATTAAAATGAACAATCAATTATTAAAAATTTGGTTAAATGACTAATATAAAAAATAATAAATTACTGGCTTTGCCATTCACTACTACTATGTTTGGGCTTGGCTTAACAAAATTCAGACCTACTGTAGCTGCAAAAAGCTGGTCTAGCTTATCTACTAAACATGTACCATTTTTTAAAAATCCTAATAGTAAGATTCAACAAAAACAAGAAGTGTTAGAAATAGGCTATGCCAACTATAAAAATCTACCTCTAGTATCTAGGCAAAGCCAACAACTAATACAGCCTAAGCCAAAATTAGTGTTTTTACAAAAAAAAGGTAGTCAAATTCCTAATCCTAATATTATAAGTTATAATTTTCCAGGATCTAAACCTCAAAGTAACACAGTATATACTATGAATAAACTTGTTACTAATAATGTATATAAATTATTATTCAATTTTTTTAAATCTATGTATTGTTTAATTAGTAAACCTGTGTTTATAACAACTCCAGATAAAATTAAAATTCAATTATTTTATTTTTTATGTATACCTAAATTTTCAATTAATAAAACTGTTAAAGGCCAGCTAAAGCAGGCCTTTATTTCATCAAAAAGCAGAATAAAAACAACTAATGATGATTTTAAAAATTTAACACAAAGTAATTTAACTAAAGTTTATCCTTATAAATTAAAATTAATTTGTACCATTTTAAGTAAATTCTTTAATAAAAATGTAGAATTAGAGTTAATTAGATTACATCAGCCTTATTATGATAGTAATATTTTAGTTAATTTCTTAGCTTTAATTATTAATAAAAAAAATATTGGTGCTTGTATTCAAAGATTGTTTAATAGTAATATTATTAAAGCCAATAAAGCTTCTAGCTTCTTGCCTGCTAAATCTGCAACTACTAGTCTTGAAGCCAATAATATATCTAATAACCTGCAGACTAAATTTTATCAACAAAAGGCTGCAGCTTATCTATCTGGTTTAAATATTAAAATTAGCGGAAGATTAATGAGAGAACCTATTATACCTAGAATTACTACTAAAAAATTTGAAAAAGGATTTACTGCTAAAGGTAAAATTAATTATTTCGATCTAGCAAGATTTACACATAAAAATAGAAAAGGTGCATTTACAATTACAGTAAAATCTGGACAAAATTTCTAGCATTAGTTAGTTAATTTAATGAAGTTTTAGCTACCAGCTTTAGCCGGCAGCTAGAAGTAGCAAGCCTAAAAAAGTTTAGTTTACCCCCACTAGCTGTAGTAGGCTTTGCCTAGTACGCTACTATAATTTGGCAGGCTTGGGTTAGGCCCGAGGCCGGGTTAACTTATAAAATTTTAGTGACCTATAAGGGTTAAGTGTACAGATGGTTCTGTAGTAGACCTGCAAAGTCTAACATTTAAGGTTCAATTCCTTCTTAACTCTGATAATGATTGCTAACCAAGGCAAAGCTTAATACTAAGCTTTAGATTTAGCCTACTTGCCAACAGCTTAATACACAATTTTGTTTTTTTAACTTAAAAGAGATAATAATTACTAGGCAGAGCCAAGAAATTTTAAATTCATAAGCGAACATGTTGTAATGGTAAACAAGTTCCTCTTAAGAAGGAGTGGGTGAAAACCCGTAAGAGTTCAAGTCTCTTTGTTCGTAATTGTTTCAAAGATAGTGTTTATTTTACCTTTATAAAGTATTTATGCTAAGGGTTCGCCTGTCAGCTGTAGCGGGTGATAAAATATGGCCTTTTGGCTGCCGCTGCAAGTCAGCAGGTAGCACCTTTTAGATTAGTAGATATAGTAATAGGCTTTTTGCTGACAAAGTCAGCTAGTTTTACTTGGCTTTGCCTTTCTTTAATTGCGGCCTTTGGCCGGTCCGCTGCTATATTTACCACTGTAAACTAGATTTTGTTTTTAGTATAAAGCGAGTATAGTTAAATTGGTATAATCTCTGCCTTCCAAGTTGAGGTTGTCAGTTCGAACCTGGCTACTCGTAATCAAATTTAATTGCACACGGCCAGTCTCTAGCTTAACAAATAGCTACTGCTAGCAGTAGGCCAAGTATTGTTGAATTAGCAAATATAAGCCTAGCCTAATATTTAAAGTAAAATACTAGCTTTAGCTAGCCTCAATATCTCATTAATAGATTAACTTTAAATAGTTAATCAAGCTTTAACAAAAGCAGAGATAGTTCTATTTAAAAATAAAATTAGAACCTATAAAAAATTAATAAAAATATAATGCCACAACTAATACCATTTTATTTCTTTAATCAATTAGTATTTGCATTTGCAGTTTTATTATCTATAATCTTTGTTTTCTCAAAATATATCTTACCTTCATTTACATTCCAACAAGTTATAAGATTATATATAACTAAATTAAGTAAAAAAAACTAATAAAAATTTTACTTGTAGCGTACGCTATTAAAAGACAAAGCTAGCATACTATACTTGATAAAGGAAAGTCTACTAACTAAAAGTCTACCTAACGTATTGATAAAGTCAAGTCTGACTTTAGTAGGATTTTAATTATAAATACCCCCTTACTGCTAAAGCAGGTAGCGGCCTATCACCCTAAAGCAGCTGCAGCTAGTCAGCAGGCCTAAAAATTTATAAATATAATTTAATGTTATAAAAGAGTATAATAGTGTTGCTGTAGCGGCATAAAGCTGCCTTTTGGCTGCCGCGGATGCTAGAAATAATAGCTACCTTTTAAATAATTGATTTCTAGCTTAGTTAGAATTAATTGAGGTATTACAATGAGTAAAATAACACATAAACAGTAGAGTATTTTTGTTTTAATAAAAGGTACAAGCTGTAGCAGTAGACTAGCTAACGCTACAAAACTAAAACTTAGTCTAATATAAAACTGCCAACCGATTCTCCCTTAAGACGACTATTAGCCCTATAGCAAAATACAATGAATTGGCTAAATTCAACTAATGCTAAAGAAATTGGTACGCTATATTTAATATTTGCTGTATTTGCTGGTATGATTGGAACAGCTTTTTCAGTTCTAATTAGATTAGAATTAGCTTCTCCTGGAGTACAATTTTTACAAGGAGATCATCAATTATTCAATGTAATAATTTCTGCTCACGCATTTATAATGAGTACGCCGTTTCACTCCATTAACACTTGCAGTTTTACCTCACAGGGGGTTAACTTGTGTGTAGTAGGAATGATAATCTACCTGATTATTAATCACACAACTTTCCTGCCTGGCCTATTAGAACCTAATAAGACTATTAGCGCTGTAGTAGGGTATAGAGATGTTTTACCAGTTATTCCGCATAATGAGGGAGAACATTGGAAAGTAGTCTTGCATGGTGACGTTAAGAAACTTGACACGCAATTCGTGGATAAGAAGGAACCTAGGGCACCAAGCGGATCAGTCTGCCCTGGCTTAGCTGAAGTAAACTCCCCACAAGGAGCGAAGGGTATCATTGGTATCATTAACGATGATAGCATCCTACTGGCTAAGGCGATCCCCAACGAGGGGAATGCAATTGCGCAAGCACCTAAACAAGACACCCTGAGGGCAACCACCGCCCTAAATCGAGATAATGGAGGAACTCGGGATGTCACCGCCTCTATCGACCCCAAAACCGACAAGCGGGCACGGAGCCAGCGTAGTATCGCACCCCAGAGCGAAAAGGCTGGCAGCGTCAAGAACTCAAATCACAAAGGCGAAATTTTAGAGAATCAACTTTATAGAGTAGTTATAAGTGAATTGAACAAATACAAGGCCACGGATGGGAAATACAACGGAATTATCAGAATCATAGATTCTAAGATGTTACAAACCTGTTACTCCCTAATCAAGAGTAATCCGGGTAATATGACACCTGGAACTCAGGATATCACACTTGACGGTATCAATATTGAATGGTTTGACAAAACCGCAGTAAATATAATGGCGGGTAGATTTAGATTCAGCCCTGCAAGACAAATCCTAATTCCTAAACCTAATAAACCCGGGGAACTAAGACCTTTACTTATAGCGAGCCCCAGAGAAAAGATCGTCCAAAAGGCCTTACAGGTTCTAATGAACGCAATCTTCGACCCGCATTTTAGTAAATCCTCATATGGATTCCGACCAGGGCGATCCTTAATAAACGCACTTAACAAAATCCATAAACGAGGAGGGCCTATGGCTTGGGCGATCAACGGAGACATTACCAAATGCTTCGATAGAATACCCCATGACAAAATAAAGTCTGCAGTCAAAGAAAGAATATCCTGCGCTAGAACCTTAACATTAATTGAGCGAGGAATAAAAGCAGGATATATTGACGAGAAAGGCCAACCAATTAAAACAAAAATTGGAACACCTCAAGGGAGCATATTATCACCTTTACTTTCTAATATTATTCTAGATAAATTGGACAAATATATTGAAAGTTTGGACAGTGAACTAAATGTAGGAAAGAAACGAAAACCCAATCCAGCCTACACTAGATTGGAGGGTCTTCGAGGATACTACAAAAGGAGACAACCTGCCTTAGCGAATAAATATCTAAAAATGATGAGATTATTACCTAAATTCGATAAGCATAACGAAGATTTCAGACGAGCTATCTATACCAGATATGCTGATGACTTCGTCATCCTTCTGGCCTCAACTAGAAAATATGCATTATCACTTAAGGAGAAAATCGCCATCTTCCTTAAAGAAGCTTGCGGTTTGGAGTTAAACGACCAAAAGACCACTATCACTAATACTAGAGATGGGGTAACGTTCCTAGGCGCCCAAATTAAGAAAAGAGATAACTCACCGATATTTAACTCGTTCCAAGGAAAAGCAGGAAATAAAATAACGCGAAGATCAACTCTTCGAATGGCTGTTGATGCTCCCATCAAGCTGCTGATAGAAAAATTGATAAAAAACGGATTCGCTAGGCGAAACCATTTAGCGTCTGTTCTTGCAAAGGGAAGACCCGACATGATTCACTTAACTCACTTTGATATAATCCGATTTTACAACAGTAAAATAACGGGATTATTAACCGCATATCGATTCGCCGGAAACTTTGCATTAATGGCTAGAGTCGTATGGGTACTAAGACAATCTTGTGCCCTAACCCTAGCGAGAAAATTTAAATTGAAAACAATGAAAAAGGCCTTCGATAAATTTGGCTACGACTTGATCGACCCCGATACAGGAGTATTCTTAAACACCCCCGAGACCTTCTCGGCGACTTACGATTACTCTTCTAGGCAAAGCCTACTCACGCAATATTTGAAAACCCAATCGAAGTGGCGGACCAAATCTTAAAAACTACCTGGGCGGGTAAACTAACAAAAAGTATACCATCAATATGTGCACTATGCGGAACAAGTGAAAAGGTCGAGATGCATCACCTAAGAAAAGCGGCTGATGTCCGAAATAAGATAAGAACTGGTAATCTCACATGGGCCCAATGGAAAGGAGCAGTTGCTAGAAAAAAAATACCCCTATGTAAATATCATCATGATTTACTGCACCAAGGGATGCTAAACCATTCAGATATGCAGAAAATAGCAAGATATCAAGGTGAAAGAAAATCATAAATGGTTTAATACACATCTGACAAGATATCCCACAATAGCGTACGCTACCCTCCACAACTTTACTATTTGTCCGTTTCTTGACGGGGAGAGCCGTATGATGGGAAACTATCACGTACGGTTCGGAGAGCAGTTCCGATGAGGGCTGACTCTACTTTTCTTCATGGTTAAAGACCAACACAATATTAATTTAACATCAGTTATAAACATGCAAAGTAGTCTAGGTTCTTGCCAAAGGCAACAGCCTGCTAAAGATAGTTTAAGTAACGAACCTAATAAGGAACCGCACAAATACACTAAGATTTTCATTCCTAATGCATTTCATAACCGAACTGAAATAGCTGCAGTAGCTAAGAAGGCTACAGGAGTTTATATTTTTAAAACCTCTACAGGTTCTTGCTATATAGGAAGCAGTATATCTTTGTATAATCGTGTTTGTTCTTATTTTATGCCATCTATTTTGGCTAAAAGTGATCGACGAGTTTTAAGATATTTTCATAAATATGGATTTAAGGATGTTAATTTAACTTTATGTATAATGGAGGATGGAGCAACATCACAAATGGCATTAGAATTAGAACAATATTTTATAAATACACTAGCTCCAGATTTAAATGTAGATTTAGTAGCGTCAAGTACAGGATACCATGAACCTATGTCCATGGAATGGAGACAATACTTAAGAGAATTAAGAGGTACTCCAGTATTTGTGTATGACATTGGGACCTCTAATTTAATTCATATGTTCGACTCTAAAACATATTTATATAAAATGCTTAATATGGATCATAGAACATTAGATAAATATTTGGCAAGTGGTAAACCTTTTTTAAATCGATTCGTTTTTTCATTAACAGCTATAACTAATTTTAGTGTAGATGCTTTACTTACTATTGATGATTTGCAATTATTATTTTCAACAGAAAGAGCCAATAAGGATTCTTCAATTAATGAAAGAAGTCATTCAATATTAGTAGAAAATATTAAGAATCCTAAACTTTCAGCTAAGTTTTCGTCTTTTAATGCTTGTGCAAAAGCTCTGAAAGCAGATCGAGCCACACTTCGATTATATTTACAAGGTAAATCAAATAAAACTTACTTTCGAGGTCAATGGAAACTTTCTTATATACAGGCAAAACAACTATAACTGATGTTAAATTAAATTTGTGTTATTTGGCATAGCCGGGTTATGGAGTAATTCATAACTTTCTTTTCGCTATATGCTGGAAACCCCTTAAGATTTATAAACTAGCTCTTAATATCCGAAATATTTCTTTTTGGTAGCTAGAAGTAGTAACATTTATAATATATTGGGCAATCAGCAGGAAACCAACGAGTATGCACTTTCTAGACTCTTTTTAATTACAAAAATTCAAGAATAAATTAATATAATGAAAGTTAAGCAAAGTTAAGAAAACTATCTTTAGTAGGATCCTCAGAGACTACACGCGAAATACCCTTTATTGAGTTGAGTACAAATTTAAAGATAAAGGGTAAAGATATAGTCCAACCTTAATCGAAAGGTTAAGGAGAATCGTATGCCAGGTTTAGTTGGTGGATTTGGTAACTATTTCTTACCAATACACTGTGGAAGTCCAGATATGGCTTTCCCAAGATTAAATAATATATCATTTTGGTTATTACCACCTTCATTAATCTTATTATTAATGAGTTCATTAGTAGAAAATGGAGCTGGAACAGGGTGGACAGTAGCCTTTGGCAAGGATAAGCTGTCCTATTATAGAAATATAATTATTAATAAACTCTACTCGATGCGAGAAACTCTTCTACTCGGAAGTAACAGCTCATCATTTTTAAAAGCAATAAAAATGGAAGAAAAATCGTTACTGACATGGAGACAATTCGCCTGGATAAATAATAAACTAAAATTTATCCATCAGAGACTAAACGTAGAGCATCTTAAAATACTAACAGCAGCGGCAGACAAAGTATGCTGCCAGTCTTTGTTGGCCAGCCAAAGCAGGCCTAGTATTAATGTTAATAAACATACACTTTCAGAAAATAATGAAATATTTTATCAATGGTTGGTGGGTTTTACTGACGGTGATGGTACTTTTTCTATTGTAAATCAAAATAATAAATGGTCTTTAACTTATAAATTAAGTCAAAATACCTATAATTTAAGAATTTTACATTTTATAAAAAATAAGTTAAAGGTAGGAAGTATCTACATTGAAAAAGATGGAAAACATGCTCATTACAGAATACGAGATTTAATTACACTAGAATCAGTTATTTTTCCAATATTTGATAAATATTCTCTTCTAACTACTAAACAATTTAACTATATTAAATTTAAAGAAGCTTATAAAATTTTGTCTAATAGTACATTAAGTAAACAAGAAAAAGATACTCTAATTACTAAAATTGTTTTAAGTAAACCAAGTGAAGATTACATATCTTCTATTTGGTCTATTGTTAATAATGAAATATTTGATTTTAAAACAGCTTCAACAGTTATGAGTAAACCTTGGTTAGTAGGCTTTACTGAAGCAGAAGGAAGTTTTTATTTGGTTAAAAAAACTGATAATAGATTAGTACATGGTTTTGAGATTACACAAAAACTAGATAAAATAGTATTGACTGCTATAAAATATATATTAGGTATTAATACTAAAGTAAAAATAACAAAATCTGGAACTTTTGCTGTAGTTACAACTAATTCAAGAGCAATAGAAAATATAATAAAATATTTCAAAAATACTATGAAAGGTATGAAATCTGTAGAATACAGAATCTGGTCTAGAAGTTATATAAAACATAAAGGAGATTATGAAAAATTAGACAAAATAAGATCTCAAGTACGAATTATGAGATTAAAAACTAATACATTATTAGACATGAATACTAGCCTGCCGAGGCAGCAAAAACTTTAAAATAAGATGAAGGAATAGTCCGAACTCTAGTGAAAATTAGAGAGTGTAATGATAGTATTAATTTATATTTAATATGAGATTACCAACATAAACTAAGTTTTAGTGATCAGCTGCTGCTTTAACTGCAAAAGCTGGTCTAACTCTTTGTTATCCTCCTTTAGCTGGAATTCAATCACACTCCGGTGGATCTGTAGATTTAGCTATCTTTAGTTTACACTTAGCAGGGATATCTTCTCTATTAGGTGCTATAAACTTCATTAGTACAACATTAAATATGAGAACAAACGGAATGTCATTACATAAATTACCTTTATTCGTATGGGCTATATTTGTAACAGCTATATTATTGTTATTATCATTACCTGTATTAGCAGGTGCAATAACTATGCTACTTACAGATAGAAACTTTAATACTAGCTTCTACGACCCTGCAGGAGGAGGAGATCCAATCTTATATCAACACTTGTTCTTAACACCAATTATTGCTTCCATGTCTTGCAAATTCTTAACCAACAAAAAACAATTTAATACTTTATCTTCAAATACAAATAATACATATGCTTCCGCTACTCCAGATGCGAGACCTTTAGGTTTGCTTCCGCAAGAAACATTTGATTTTACTTTGTTTACTGAAAATTATTACAAATATTTTGACTGCTACCAACCCAAAGGAAGCAGCTGCTCATCAAAGAGAACATTTCCAGAAAATGATTTCCTTACTTGGTTAATTGGGTTTTCTGAAGGAGATGGTTCATTTGTTATTAATCAAAGAAAAGAATTATCATTTATTATTACTCAATCTACTGAGGATGAAAATATTCTTCATTTAATCCAAGATAAATTAGGATTTGGAAGAGTTATTAAACAAGGTAAACGAACTTCAAGGTATATTGTTTCAGATAAGAAAGGACTAGAGTTAATTAATTCTTTATTTAATGGAAACATTATTCTACCAAGTAAACAACAAAGTTTTAATGAATTTATTAATGTATATAACAAAAAAGCTATTAAAGGTAAAATTTTATTAAATTCTATTAAACCTATTAAATCTAATATTTTACCTAGTTTATCTAATAGTTGGTTAACTGGATTTACTGATGCTGAAGGTTGTTTTACTGTTTCATTTTTATCTAATTCAAATGCTTTCAGATTAAGATATTTAGTTTCTAAAAAGGGAGATATTAATGTACCTGTTTTAAGTCATTTAATATTATTATTTAAAACTGGAGTAATTGAAGCTCATTCAAAAAAATCAAATTATTCATACATTATTAACGGGGAAAAGGCTTGTTATAATATATATGATTATTTTGATAATCATCCTCTTAAAACTAAAAAATTCAAAAGTTATCTTCTTTGGACAGAAATTCATAAATATATTACAAATAAAGATCACCTTAATCCTGAATTAAGAATTAAATTAATTGAAATGGCAACTAAAGTAAATTCAACAAGACGTAAGAGTAAGTAATAATAAAAAAAATAGGAATACAGAGTATGGTTTGACGCAAGTCATGAAGCTTAAAGGCAAGTGTCTCTTATCATTAAGGTTGGTATTACTTAATGAATCGTTAAAGAGTAATACCTGATTAAAGACCTGAAACAGTAAACATTATGGGCAGCATAATGTATCATAACTCTAGTCCTGATTAATATTTTCTAATGGTAACTCTTAGAAGGAAATTAGAAATAAAAAATCAGTCAGTCCTTACCGGGATTGAGATCAAATTATTAATTTTATAATTTTTTTGGCTACACAAGTGAAAACGGTCAAAACTCCCAAAGTCAGACCGTCGGTTATCTAAGAAATCGCTACAGACTGGGTCACTTGTGGGTGCCTGAAACGGTGCTTAATGTACAGTCGATTCCTTCCCAATATTTATTGGCACAAGGTCATCAATGAAACCAAAGTTAAACTCGAAAGAGGGGACACTAAAGTGGAGATGATACACGTATCTTAAATAGGGTGAAATAATTTAAGTTATGAAGGAGTGGGTTCTTTGGTCAAAGATGGCCCGATTCAATTTTCTTGAATATGAACTGCGCTATATGCTGGAACTGTCTGTTTAATGATATTCCTACTATGATTATAAGTGGTTCTATTTTTATAAAATCCCAATCTAGTAAAAATGGAATATTTAAGGCACAATCAGCAGGTAACCAACGACACAAAAGTAGTCTAGTAGAAACCTCAGAGACTACACGCGCAGCAATTTTACCAACATCAATCTGTGAATGGCTAGCAGGAATTATCGATGGAGATGGGAGTTTCCAAGTAAGTAAAAAAGGATATACTAGTCTTGAAATTACTACAGGACTAGAAGATCTAGCTCTACTTCGATATATACAAAATTTGCTAGGAGGAAACATCAAAATGCGATCTGGAGCTAAAGCTTATCGATATAGACTTCATAATAAACAAGGTATGACCACTCTAATTAATTGTATTAATGGTCATATTCGACATTCTGCTCGACTACTTCAACTACATCGTGTGTGCCAACAACTTAATATTCCTGTAATTCAACCAGTTCCACTGACTTATTTTAATAATTGGTTTGCAGGTTTCTTTGATGCAGATGGTACTATTTGTATTAGTATGAAAAATTTACATCCACAACTATCTATACGAGTAGTTAATAAACATCTAGTGGATATTGAGTGGTATAAAACAGTATTTGGTGGTAATATCTATTTTGATAGTAGTAAAAATGGATACTATCAATGGTCTGTGCAGAGTCGTAAAGATATCTTGAATTTGTTAAATTATTTTAAATCTAGCCAATTTAGAAGTTATAAGTCTCATCGATTTTATCTTATTGATAGATATTATCAACTTAAAGATCTACAAGCTTATAAAGAGGATGGCATTCATCATAAAGCATGGCTTGCATTCATGGAAAAATGGAATAAGTTGAAGATATAGTCCAACTCTAGTCAAAGCTTAGCCGCTGCTAGCTTTTTTTTAGAGAAGCATCCAGAAGTTTATATTTTAATTATTCCAGGATTTGGTATAGTAAGTCACGTAGTTTCAACATTCTCAGGTAAACCTATATTTGGTTACATCAGTAGCCCTTGTAATGGTTATTTATTCTTTAACCATTATATCGCAGCGCACTATATGCGGGAAGGATGGGCTAATCTAAACAGTACTCAGGTAATTTTAAATATTGTAGCTGCAGTAGCAGGTAACAGAAAAACTTACTTCTACTATCATCAACAAAAGCTATTCATATTCCTAGTAATAATCTGTTTAGTACTATATAATCCGCAGGTAACCAACGCACAGTGGTTAAATGAAACTATTTTCAGTAACCCAAGCATGCTAGTAGGAACCTCAGAGACTGTATGTGCGCTTTCTATTTGCTTTGGAAAAGGAATTATTGATCCTGAATTAAAAATTCGACAATGGATCGCTGGAATTACAGATGGAGACGGTTATTTTCATATTAGTAAAAAAGGTTATGTGGAATACACAGTAGTTATGGAACCTCGGGATATTGCTTGTTTATATAAATTAAAACAACGATATGGTGGTTCTATTAAAGCTATGGGTAACGCTAATGCTGTTCGATTTCGACTACACCACAAAGAAGGGATCCTAAAAATTATTCAAGAACTAAATGGATTACTTCAAAACCCTGTTCGATTAGAACAATTTACTAAAGTTTGTGCCATTTATAATGTACAAGTTCAACCTTCTGTATCATTAGACTACATCAGTGCATATCTATCAGGTCTATTTGATACAGATGGAAGTGTTTACTACAATATATTGTCACAACAAGTGTTTATTACTGTAACACAAAAAGGCCGATTCATCTTAGATCTTATCAGCAGTATTTACGGAGGTAAAGTATACAAAGCTAACTCTCAAGGTACAGCTTTCAAATGGACAATATCTAAAAAAGCTGACGTGCTTCACCTTATAGATAATTATTTCCATTGGAACAATTGTGTTTCAGCTAAAAACAAAAAATTTGGTTTAGTCAAAGAATTCTATCGATTATCTTCTTTAGGAGCTTTTAAAGCTCAACCAGATTCTGTTTTAGGTAAGGCATTTACCGCTTTTGTTACACGATGGGATAAGACAAACCAGTAGTAGCATTCGCTACGCTAGGCCAGCACTTACGTGGCCAACAAGCATTTAGGAAAAGAGACAGTCCAGCTCATTATTAATTTAATGAGTCGTACATAGGAATGGTTTACGCTATGTTCTCTATTGGAATCTTAGGGTTCTTAGTATGGAGTTATTTCTATCAATTTAATCTAACTGAATTGATAGGTATGGTGGCTCTCCTGTTCTGTGAAGAACAGGTAATAAATATCGCTGTTTGCTGGAACAGTTTAACACTAGTAAGTACTTTTGATAGTAAAAATCTTATTAGTTATACTCAATCAGCAGGAAATCGTTTATTTAGCAGCCAGGCTGCTACTGCGAGTTCCTCAGAGACTACATGCGATACATCTTTCTTTAATTTTAGCTCATTCAGATTTATTTTAACTAAATTTGTAGGCCAGAAGCAATCTATTACAGATCAATGGCTTATTTGGTTTATTGGTTTTGTTGAAGGTGATGGAGCTATTCTTTACCTTGGAGATCGACCAAGATTTGTACTTACTCAAAAAGAAGGTAAAATTCTTAAACATATCCAATCTGTATTAGGATTTGGTACAGTACGACATATTCCCTCAGGTGACTATCACCGATTTATCGTACAAGATATTAAACATATCCTTATTCTTTGTACATTATTTAATGGTAATCTAGTTCTTCCACACCGTGTTTCACAATTAAGTAAATGGATTGAAATTTTGAATGGTAAACTTATTCAAAGTAACTCTTCTATTTACAACGTTTACTCTATTTTACCTGTTATTACTACACCTATTAAACCTACTCTTCAAGATTCTTGGATTTCAGGTTTTACAGATGCTGAAGGTTGTTTCAATGTTAATATAACTAAATGTACTGATACAATTTCAGGATATCGAGTTCAACTACGATTTTTACTTGATCAAGTTAATGCATATGATGAACTTAATCATATTCGAGATCTATTTGGATTTGGAAAAGTTTCTTCTAGAAGAGAAACTATCAGTAGTAGCAGCAGCAGCCAGGCTGCTAGGCAGGTATATCGATACACTGTAAATTCCTTTTTAGGTCTAGGAGAAATAGTGAAATACTTTAGTTTTTACCCATTAAAAACTAAAAAAGAGATTTCATTTACTAACTGGTGTAAAATATATAATATGGTAATAAATAAACAACATCTTACAGAGGAAGGTTTATTAGAGGTACGATCTATTGTAAAAACAATAAATCTAACAAATAGTATAACAAAAAAGACAGGATCTAGCCTAAAACAATCACCTAAAACTGAAAAATAAAAAAGAAAGATGAAGATATAGTCCGAACCTATTCGTGAGAATAGTATTATAGTAAGATAGATTTCTTATTATAGCTGTAGCTGCCTAGCATTAGCTAGACAGAGCAGCAATTGCACCACATGTTCTCAGTTGGATTAGATGTAGATACAAGAGCTTATTTCACAGCTGCTACAATGGTTATTGCCGTACCTACAGGAATTAAAATCTTTTCTTGGTTAGCCACATTATATGGAGGTAGTTTAAGATATAATACACCATTATTATTTGTAATAGGATTCATAGCTTTATTCACTATAGGTGGATTAACAGGAGTAGTATTATCAAATGCTTCATTAGATGTTGCTTTCCACGATACATACTACGTAGTTGCGCACTTCCACTATGTATTATCAATGGGAGCTGTATTCGCATTATTTGCAGGTTTCTACTACTGGGCACCTAAAATTGTAGGAAAAACATTTAACGACTTCTTAGGTAAAATCCACTTCTGGACATTATTCGTAGGGGTTAAAGGAATAGTTAAGATTTGGATTTACTTAATTTCACACATCACTGTTAGATTGTTAAGCAAGCCTATTTCTTTAAATGAAATAATAAATAGAGATTTAAAGGATACAGAAGATAACAATATCGATGATGATACTTTAGATAATAAGTTAAATAGTTTGCCTACACCTAATTCACCAAATCCAAATAAAGGTAAGAATAAACTAATATTAGAAAAATTAAATAATATTCAAGCAGAAGCTAAGTTTATAGATATCAAAGAATCTAAAATAGATATTCTATTAAATACTAAAGATAAAGCTGGTGTTTATATGTTTTTTAATTTAACGAATGGTAACTGTTATATAGGTAGTAGTGTAAATTTAGCTAGAAGATTTAGAATACATATGAGTAGTGTTACTTCAGTAAATTTACCTTTGCCTTTAGCCATTAATAAGTATGGTCTTAATAATTTTGTATTCTTAATTTTACAGTATTGTGATAGAGAAGTAGATATCTGTTTAGGGTTAGAACAACATTACATTGATAAATATAAACCTAAATATAATATATTAAAATTAGCTGGTTCTTCTCAAGGATTTAAACATTCTCCTGAAACTATAGCTAAGTTTAAAAAAACGCATACTAGTAAATTACATCCAAGATTCAATACTAAAGCATCTGAACAACAAAAATTGTTAACTAGTTTAGCTTTAAAAAATTACTTAGTTGAACACGGTCATCATAATAAAGGTAAAAAAGGTAAATTAGCACCACAATATGGCATAGGAGGAACAAAAATAATTATGAAAAGTGAAAACGGAGAAGTACTATCATTTCCTTCTATTAATGCTACAAGACAACATTTTAGAGTTAGATTTTCTACTATTTCTTTAAATGTAAACCAAAATAAACCTATTTTAATTAAAGGAGTAAAGTGGTTTGTAAACTCTGAAACATAATTACTTGCCTGCTTTAGCTAGCTAGTTCTATTAATAGTAACGTACGTTATAGCAGCCAAAGGCAGCTACAACCCCTGCCTCTAATAAGTGTTAGAGAAGTTAATTCGATTAGCCCCCAAATTATTAATAATTTGTAAACAACATTCTATATGCTAGAAACTCCTAAAGCTTAGTCTACCATAAAATTTGGTAACAATGACGTAAGATGTTACAATGGACAATTAGCAGGAAACCAAATTGTATATCCAATGCAAGAGTAGGATCCTCAGAGACTACACGAATGTGATTTTGATTGGCCAGCAGCCTAGCGTAGCGAATGCTACTACTAGCGAATGCTACTACAACTAAAAATTAAGAAATAGTCCAACCTTATTAGAAATATTAAGGATAAATTGTAATTTAACATTCTTCCCTCAACACTTCTTAGGTCTGTAGCTAGGCCCTTAAAATCGGTAACGGTTTTATTAGCATGCTTCTATATGCTGGAACACCCTAAAGCTCTTGATACTTGATAAAGTGAAAATTCAAGAGATATTACAATGGACAATCAGCAGGAAACCAAATTGTATATCCAATACAAGAGTAGGATCCTCAGAGACTACACGAAGCAAATCCTATCAAGGATTAAGATATAGTCCATTCCCTTTTGAAAAAAAGGGACTCTAATCAAAGACAAATCTAGAGCTTTGAAAAGAATATAAAGCTAAAATTATATTATACTTCAAATACTAGGAAAGATTCAAATAGTAGGCTAGCTGCCACTTCTAGTTTAAGCAAGATCAGGCCTAGCCTACCTAACTCACCTGAAGATCCTGACAATGAAAACCCTGATGATACAGAACCATCAGATGTAGTAGATCAATCAAGATTAATTACAATTAAATCTCCAGGAGTTCAATTCAAACAAAATTTCCCAGTTGATAAAACTAGACTGCCTACTAAACCTGTAATGGTTTATAGTAATTCCTTAGACGATCGAAACTTAATTACATCTCTATACAAAGATGTTACTGGAATATATCTTTGGCATAATTTAGTTAATGGTAAACAGTATATTGGTAGTGGTTATAATTTAAGTGTAAGATTAGCTCATTATTATTACCCTTCACGATTACTATCTAACAGATATGTTACTCAATCTATTATGAAATATGGACACGATAACTTTAGTGTCATAATTTTAGAAATTTGTGGTAAGTCTGGAACTTTAACTAAATCAGAATATTTATCTAGAGAACAATATTATATTGATTTATATAATCCTGAATTAAATCTAAATCCTAGAGCTGATTCTTCATTAGGTTTTAAACATACTGAAGAGTCAAAAAGACTAATATCTGAGTATAGAAAGGGTAAGTCATTAAGTAAAGAGACTAAAAATAAACTAAGTGAATTACTATCTGGTCCTCTAAATCCTTTTTATGGCCATAAACATCTACCTATTACGATTACTAAAATGAAAGAATCTAAATTAGGGGAAAATAACCCAATGTTTGGTCGATTGAAATCTCCTAAATTTATTGAGCAACAATTTAAAGATAAGAGTGGGGAAAAAAATCCAATGTATGGTAAAACCCATTCACCAGAAACTCTAGCTAAAATAAAAAAGAGAATTTATGTTTATGATGCTGTGACTAAAGAATTAATTAAAGTTTTTTCTGGAACTGTAGAAGCAAAAAAAGATCTAAAAATAGGTTATGATACACTTAAGAGATGCTCTCAAACTCATGAATCTTATAAAGGTATGATATTTAGTAAAGAGGAATTGTCTTTTGATTAGAAATAAGCTAGCTGGTATGCCAAGAAGAATACCTGATTACCCAGATGCATTTAGTGGATGGAATGCTGTATCTAGTTTCGGATCATTAGTATCTGTAGTTGCTACTATCTTATTTGGTTATATCATTTATGATATTTTTGCTAACCAACCTGTTTCAAGTAATAATCCTTGGGCTGTAGCATCTTACTTTACTAGTGAAAGTCTATTCAATGAAAATGAAAGTGAAACAAGTAATACATTAGAATGGACATTAGCTAGCCCTATCCCATTCCACGCATTTAAAATGCTACCTGCACAATCTTAATTTAAGATTAAATTTTGTTTGAATAGAAGCGGCCGTAGCTTACGCTAGCTTTGGCTGCTACCCCCCTTCTTAACGTATTTTACTATAATAATTTATTAAATTATTTGCCAGTTAAAGTAGAATAGCTAACGTTATAGACTAGCTGTAGCAGATACTAGCTAAAGCTAGTCTAGATTAGGCTTAAACACAGCCTTGTTAAAGCTAGGCTGCTGCTACTACAAATTTAAGTATAATAATGAATTTAACCTATTTTAATATATAAATTAACAAAGTCTCTCCTTATTGTACTAGTTAAAAAATTGCAGCTAGGCTGCTACTATTTTAAAGTTAAGCTATAAATAAGGACTGATATTAGGAGTAGCTTTGCTAGTACAGAGTTGCCAATGGCAAGACTGCATTAAGCTAAAACAAGATTGTCAAAATAAAGATAATCAATTAAAAATTTTCATAAAATGATAACTTTATTACTATTAATTCCTATAATAGGAAGTTTAATAATTCTACCTATGTCAAATACTATAGAGAGTCAAAATCAAATGAAAAAAATAGCTTTGACAACGTCTCTAATTAATTTCTTTATTTCATTATTTATTTGGTATCAATTTGATTCTAGTCAAACACAATATCAATTTGTATCAGAATTTAATCAATTAAATTTTTGTTATTTAAATTTTGGTATAGATGGAATATCTTTATATTTTGTATTATTAACTACATTTGTAACACCTGTAGCATTATTATCTAACTATACAAATATAACTAAAAATTTAAAATTCTTTTAATTTTATTTTATTTTAGTTAAAAAATTTAGTTTACACTTAGCAGGGATATCTTCTCTATTAGGTGCTATAAACTTCATTAGTACAACATTAAATATGAGAACAAACGGAATGTCATTACATAAATTACCTTTATTCGTATGGGCTATATTTGTAACAGCTATATTATTGTTATTATCATTACCTGTATTAGCAGGTGCAATAACTATGCTACTTACAGATAGAAACTTTAATACTAGCTTCTACGACCCTGCAGGAGGAGGAGATCCAATCTTATATCAACACTTGTTCTTAACACCAATTATTGCTTCCATGTCTTGCAAATTCTTAACCAACAAAAAACAATTTAATACTTTATCTTCAAATACAAATAATACATATGCTTCCGCTACTCCAGATGCGAGACCTTTAGGTTTGCTTCCGCAAGAAACATTTGATTTTACTTTGTTTACTGAAAATTATTACAAATATTTTGACTGCTACCAACCCAAAGGAAGCAGCTGCTCATCAAAGAGAACATTTCCAGAAAATGATTTCCTTACTTGGTTAATTGGGTTTTCTGAAGGAGATGGTTCATTTGTTATTAATCAAAGAAAAGAATTATCATTTATTATTACTCAATCTACTGAGGATGAAAATATTCTTCATTTAATCCAAGATAAATTAGGATTTGGAAGAGTTATTAAACAAGGTAAACGAACTTCAAGGTATATTGTTTCAGATAAGAAAGGACTAGAGTTAATTAATTCTTTATTTAATGGAAACATTATTCTACCAAGTAAACAACAAAGTTTTAATGAATTTATTAATGTATATAACAAAAAAGCTATTAAAGGTAAAATTTTATTAAATTCTATTAAACCTATTAAATCTAATATTTTACCTAGTTTATCTAATAGTTGGTTAACTGGATTTACTGATGCTGAAGGTTGTTTTACTGTTTCATTTTTATCTAATTCAAATGCTTTCAGATTAAGATATTTAGTTTCTAAAAAGGGAGATATTAATGTACCTGTTTTAAGT
>JACAAK010000031.1:0-61642 GCA_025093985.1 Calvatia gigantea
GGAATGATAATCTACCTGATTATTAATCACACAACTTTCCTGCCTGGCCTATTAGAACCTAATAAGACTATTAGCGCTGTAGTAGGGTATAGAGATGTTTTACCAGTTATTCCGCATAATGAGGGAGAACATTGGAAAGTAGTCTTGCATGGTGACGTTAAGAAACTTGACACGCAATTCGTGGATAAGAAGGAACCTAGGGCACCAAGCGGATCAGTCTGCCCTGGCTTAGCTGAAGTAAACTCCCCACAAGGAGCGAAGGGTATCATTGGTATCATTAACGATGATAGCATCCTACTGGCTAAGGCGATCCCCAACGAGGGGAATGCAATTGCGCAAGCACCTAAACAAGACACCCTGAGGGCAACCACCGCCCTAAATCGAGATAATGGAGGAACTCGGGATGTCACCGCCTCTATCGACCCCAAAACCGACAAGCGGGCACGGAGCCAGCGTAGTATCGCACCCCAGAGCGAAAAGGCTGGCAGCGTCAAGAACTCAAATCACAAAGGCGAAATTTTAGAGAATCAACTTTATAGAGTAGTTATAAGTGAATTGAACAAATACAAGGCCACGGATGGGAAATACAACGGAATTATCAGAATCATAGATTCTAAGATGTTACAAACCTGTTACTCCCTAATCAAGAGTAATCCGGGTAATATGACACCTGGAACTCAGGATATCACACTTGACGGTATCAATATTGAATGGTTTGACAAAACCGCAGTAAATATAATGGCGGGTAGATTTAGATTCAGCCCTGCAAGACAAATCCTAATTCCTAAACCTAATAAACCCGGGGAACTAAGACCTTTACTTATAGCGAGCCCCAGAGAAAAGATCGTCCAAAAGGCCTTACAGGTTCTAATGAACGCAATCTTCGACCCGCATTTTAGTAAATCCTCATATGGATTCCGACCAGGGCGATCCTTAATAAACGCACTTAACAAAATCCATAAACGAGGAGGGCCTATGGCTTGGGCGATCAACGGAGACATTACCAAATGCTTCGATAGAATACCCCATGACAAAATAAAGTCTGCAGTCAAAGAAAGAATATCCTGCGCTAGAACCTTAACATTAATTGAGCGAGGAATAAAAGCAGGATATATTGACGAGAAAGGCCAACCAATTAAAACAAAAATTGGAACACCTCAAGGGAGCATATTATCACCTTTACTTTCTAATATTATTCTAGATAAATTGGACAAATATATTGAAAGTTTGGACAGTGAACTAAATGTAGGAAAGAAACGAAAACCCAATCCAGCCTACACTAGATTGGAGGGTCTTCGAGGATACTACAAAAGGAGACAACCTGCCTTAGCGAATAAATATCTAAAAATGATGAGATTATTACCTAAATTCGATAAGCATAACGAAGATTTCAGACGAGCTATCTATACCAGATATGCTGATGACTTCGTCATCCTTCTGGCCTCAACTAGAAAATATGCATTATCACTTAAGGAGAAAATCGCCATCTTCCTTAAAGAAGCTTGCGGTTTGGAGTTAAACGACCAAAAGACCACTATCACTAATACTAGAGATGGGGTAACGTTCCTAGGCGCCCAAATTAAGAAAAGAGATAACTCACCGATATTTAACTCGTTCCAAGGAAAAGCAGGAAATAAAATAACGCGAAGATCAACTCTTCGAATGGCTGTTGATGCTCCCATCAAGCTGCTGATAGAAAAATTGATAAAAAACGGATTCGCTAGGCGAAACCATTTAGCGTCTGTTCTTGCAAAGGGAAGACCCGACATGATTCACTTAACTCACTTTGATATAATCCGATTTTACAACAGTAAAATAACGGGATTATTAACCGCATATCGATTCGCCGGAAACTTTGCATTAATGGCTAGAGTCGTATGGGTACTAAGACAATCTTGTGCCCTAACCCTAGCGAGAAAATTTAAATTGAAAACAATGAAAAAGGCCTTCGATAAATTTGGCTACGACTTGATCGACCCCGATACAGGAGTATTCTTAAACACCCCCGAGACCTTCTCGGCGACTTACGATTACTCTTCTAGGCAAAGCCTACTCACGCAATATTTGAAAACCCAATCGAAGTGGCGGACCAAATCTTAAAAACTACCTGGGCGGGTAAACTAACAAAAAGTATACCATCAATATGTGCACTATGCGGAACAAGTGAAAAGGTCGAGATGCATCACCTAAGAAAAGCGGCTGATGTCCGAAATAAGATAAGAACTGGTAATCTCACATGGGCCCAATGGAAAGGAGCAGTTGCTAGAAAAAAAATACCCCTATGTAAATATCATCATGATTTACTGCACCAAGGGATGCTAAACCATTCAGATATGCAGAAAATAGCAAGATATCAAGGTGAAAGAAAATCATAAATGGTTTAATACACATCTGACAAGATATCCCACAATAGCGTACGCTACCCTCCACAACTTTACTATTTGTCCGTTTCTTGACGGGGAGAGCCGTATGATGGGAAACTATCACGTACGGTTCGGAGAGCAGTTCCGATGAGGGCTGACTCTACTTTTCTTCATGGTTAAAGACCAACACAATATTAATTTAACATCAGTTATAAACATGCAAAGTAGTCTAGGTTCTTGCCAAAGGCAACAGCCTGCTAAAGATAGTTTAAGTAACGAACCTAATAAGGAACCGCACAAATACACTAAGATTTTCATTCCTAATGCATTTCATAACCGAACTGAAATAGCTGCAGTAGCTAAGAAGGCTACAGGAGTTTATATTTTTAAAACCTCTACAGGTTCTTGCTATATAGGAAGCAGTATATCTTTGTATAATCGTGTTTGTTCTTATTTTATGCCATCTATTTTGGCTAAAAGTGATCGACGAGTTTTAAGATATTTTCATAAATATGGATTTAAGGATGTTAATTTAACTTTATGTATAATGGAGGATGGAGCAACATCACAAATGGCATTAGAATTAGAACAATATTTTATAAATACACTAGCTCCAGATTTAAATGTAGATTTAGTAGCGTCAAGTACAGGATACCATGAACCTATGTCCATGGAATGGAGACAATACTTAAGAGAATTAAGAGGTACTCCAGTATTTGTGTATGACATTGGGACCTCTAATTTAATTCATATGTTCGACTCTAAAACATATTTATATAAAATGCTTAATATGGATCATAGAACATTAGATAAATATTTGGCAAGTGGTAAACCTTTTTTAAATCGATTCGTTTTTTCATTAACAGCTATAACTAATTTTAGTGTAGATGCTTTACTTACTATTGATGATTTGCAATTATTATTTTCAACAGAAAGAGCCAATAAGGATTCTTCAATTAATGAAAGAAGTCATTCTGAGTAAACCTTGGTAGTAGGCTTTACTGAAGCAGAAGGAAGTTTTTATTTGGTTAAAAAAACTGATAATAGATTAGTACATGGTTTTGAGATTACACAAAAACTAGATAAAATAGTATTGACTGCTATAAAATATATATTAGGTATTAATACTAAAGTAAAAATAACAAAATCTGGAACTTTTGCTGTAGTTACAACTAATTCAAGAGCAATAGAAAATATAATAAAATATTTCAAAAATACTATGAAAGGTATGAAATCTGTAGAATACAGAATCTGGTCTAGAAGTTATATAAAACATAAAGGAGATTATGAAAAATTAGACAAAATAAGATCTCAAGTACGAATTATGAGATTAAAAACTAATACATTATTAGACATGAATACTAGCCTGCCGAGGCAGCAAAAACTTTAAAATAAGATGAAGGAATAGTCCGAACTCTAGTGAAAATTAGAGAGTGTAATGATAGTATTAATTTATATTTAATATGAGATTACCAACATAAACTAAGTTTTAGTGATCAGCTGCTGCTTTAACTGCAAAAGCTGGTCTAACTCTTTGTTATCCTCCTTTAGCTGGAATTCAATCACACTCCGGTGGATCTGTAGATTTAGCTATCTTTAGTTTACACTTAGCAGGGATATCTTCTCTATTAGGTGCTATAAACTTCATTAGTACAACATTAAATATGAGAACAAACGGAATGTCATTACATAAATTACCTTTATTCGTATGGGCTATATTTGTAACAGCTATATTATTGTTATTATCATTACCTGTATTAGCAGGTGCAATAACTATGCTACTTACAGATAGAAATTTTAAACAGCTTCTACGACCCCGCGGAGGAAGAGAACGAATCTTATATCAACACTTTTATGTTAACAAATTATTGTTCCATTCTTCAAATTCTTAACCGGAAAAAACAATGGAATCTTTATATTCAAATCAAGTAAAACATATGCTTCCGCTTACCAGATGCGAGACCTTTAGTTGCTCGAAGAAAATTGCCCTGCAAGACAAATCCTAATTCTAAACCTAATAAACCGGGGAACTAAGACCTTTACTTATAGCGAGCCCCAGAGAAAAGATCGTCCAAAAGGCCTTACAGGTTCTAATGAACGCAATCTTCGACCCGCATTTTAGTAAATCCTCATATGGATTCCGACCAGGGCGATCCTTAATAAACGCACTTAACAAAATCCATAAACGAGGAGGGCCTATGGCTTGGGCGATCAACGGAGACATTACCAAATGCTTCGATAGAATACCCCATGACAAAATAAAGTCTGCAGTCAAAGAAAGAATATCCTGCGCTAGAACCTTAACATTAATTGAGCGAGGAATAAAAGCAGGATATATTGACGAGAAAGGCCAACCAATTAAAACAAAAATTGGAACACCTCAAGGGAGCATATTATCACCTTTACTTTCTAATATTATTCTAGATAAATTGGACAAATATATTGAAAGTTTGGACAGTGAACTAAATGTAGGAAAGAAACGAAAACCCAATCCAGCCTACACTAGATTGGAGGGTCTTCGAGGATACTACAAAAGGAGACAACCTGCCTTAGCGAATAAATATCTAAAAATGATGAGATTATTACCTAAATTCGATAAGCATAACGAAGATTTCAGACGAGCTATCTATACCAGATATGCTGATGACTTCGTCATCCTTCTGGCCTCAACTAGAAAATATGCATTATCACTTAAGGAGAAAATCGCCATCTTCCTTAAAGAAGCTTGCGGTTTGGAGTTAAACGACCAAAAGACCACTATCACTAATACTAGAGATGGGGTAACGTTCCTAGGCGCCCAAATTAAGAAAAGAGATAACTCACCGATATTTAACTCGTTCCAAGGAAAAGCAGGAAATAAAATAACGCGAAGATCAACTCTTCGAATGGCTGTTGATGCTCCCATCAAGCTGCTGATAGAAAAATTGATAAAAAACGGATTCGCTAGGCGAAACCATTTAGCGTCTGTTCTTGCAAAGGGAAGACCCGACATGATTCACTTAACTCACTTTGATATAATCCGATTTTACAACAGTAAAATAACGGGATTATTAACCGCATATCGATTCGCCGGAAACTTTGCATTAATGGCTAGAGTCGTATGGGTACTAAGACAATCTTGTGCCCTAACCCTAGCGAGAAAATTTAAATTGAAAACAATGAAAAAGGCCTTCGATAAATTTGGCTACGACTTGATCGACCCCGATACAGGAGTATTCTTAAACACCCCCGAGACCTTCTCGGCGACTTACGATTACTCTTCTAGGCAAAGCCTACTCACGCAATATTTGAAAACCCAATCGAAGTGGCGGACCAAATCTTAAAAACTACCTGGGCGGGTAAACTAACAAAAAGTATACCATCAATATGTGCACTATGCGGAACAAGTGAAAAGGTCGAGATGCATCACCTAAGAAAAGCGGCTGATGTCCGAAATAAGATAAGAACTGGTAATCTCACATGGGCCCAATGGAAAGGAGCAGTTGCTAGAAAAAAAATACCCCTATGTAAATATCATCATGATTTACTGCACCAAGGGATGCTAAACCATTCAGATATGCAGAAAATAGCAAGATATCAAGGTGAAAGAAAATCATAAATGGTTTAATACACATCTGACAAGATATCCCACAATAGCGTACGCTACCCTCCACAACTTTACTATTTGTCCGTTTCTTGACGGGGAGAGCCGTATGATGGGAAACTATCACGTACGGTTCGGAGAGCAGTTCCGATGAGGGCTGACTCTACTTTTCTTCATGGTTAAAGACCAACACAATATTAATTTAACATCAGTTATAAACATGCAAAGTAGTCTAGGTTCTTGCCAAAGGCAACAGCCTGCTAAAGATAGTTTAAGTAACGAACCTAATAAGGAACCGCACAAATACACTAAGATTTTCATTCCTAATGCATTTCATAACCGAACTGAAATAGCTGCAGTAGCTAAGAAGGCTACAGGAGTTTATATTTTTAAAACCTCTACAGGTTCTTGCTATATAGGAAGCAGTATATCTTTGTATAATCGTGTTTGTTCTTATTTTATGCCATCTATTTTGGCTAAAAGTGATCGACGAGTTTTAAGATATTTTCATAAATATGGATTTAAGGATGTTAATTTAACTTTATGTATAATGGAGGATGGAGCAACATCACAAACTATTAGAACCTAATAAGACTATTAGCGCTGTAGTAGGGTATAGAGATGTTTTACCAGTTATTCCGCATAATGAGGGAGAACATTGGAAAGTAGTCTTGCATGGTGACGTTAAGAAACTTGACACGCAATTCGTGGATAAGAAGGAACCTAGGGCACCAAGCGGATCAGTCTGCCCTGGCTTAGCTGAAGTAAACTCCCCACAAGGAGCGAAGGGTATCATTGGTATCATTAACGATGATAGCATCCTACTGGCTAAGGCGATCCCCAACGAGGGGAATGCAATTGCGCAAGCACCTAAACAAGACACCCTGAGGGCAACCACCGCCCTAAATCGAGATAATGGAGGAACTCGGGATGTCACCGCCTCTATCGACCCCAAAACCGACAAGCGGGCACGGAGCCAGCGTAGTATCGCACCCCAGAGCGAAAAGGCTGGCAGCGTCAAGAACTCAAATCACAAAGGCGAAATTTTAGAGAATCAACTTTATAGAGTAGTTATAAGTGAATTGAACAAATACAAGGCCACGGATGGGAAATACAACGGAATTATCAGAATCATAGATTCTAAGATGTTACAAACCTGTTACTCCCTAATCAAGAGTAATCCGGGTAATATGACACCTGGAACTCAGGATATCACACTTGACGGTATCAATATTGAATGGTTTGACAAAACCGCAGTAAATATAATGGCGGGTAGATTTAGATTCAGCCCTGCAAGACAAATCCTAATTCCTAAACCTAATAAACCCGGGGAACTAAGACCTTTACTTATAGCGAGCCCCAGAGAAAAGATCGTCCAAAAGGCCTTACAGGTTCTAATGAACGCAATCTTCGACCCGCATTTTAGTAAATCCTCATATGGATTCCGACCAGGGCGATCCTTAATAAACGCACTTAACAAAATCCATAAACGAGGAGGGCCTATGGCTTGGGCGATCAACGGAGACATTACCAAATGCTTCGATAGAATACCCCATGACAAAATAAAGTCTGCAGTCAAAGAAAGAATATCCTGCGCTAGAACCTTAACATTAATTGAGCGAGGAATAAAAGCAGGATATATTGACGAGAAAGGCCAACCAATTAAAACAAAAATTGGAACACCTCAAGGGAGCATATTATCACCTTTACTTTCTAATATTATTCTAGATAAATTGGACAAATATATTGAAAGTTTGGACAGTGAACTAAATGTAGGAAAGAAACGAAAACCCAATCCAGCCTACACTAGATTGGAGGGTCTTCGAGGATACTACAAAAGGAGACAACCTGCCTTAGCGAATAAATATCTAAAAATGATGAGATTATTACCTAAATTCGATAAGCATAACGAAGATTTCAGACGAGCTATCTATACCAGATATGCTGATGACTTCGTCATCCTTCTGGCCTCAACTAGAAAATATGCATTATCACTTAAGGAGAAAATCGCCATCTTCCTTAAAGAAGCTTGCGGTTTGGAGTTAAACGACCAAAAGACCACTATCACTAATACTAGAGATGGGGTAACGTTCCTAGGCGCCCAAATTAAGAAAAGAGATAACTCACCGATATTTAACTCGTTCCAAGGAAAAGCAGGAAATAAAATAACGCGAAGATCAACTCTTCGAATGGCTGTTGATGCTCCCATCAAGCTGCTGATAGAAAAATTGATAAAAAACGGATTCGCTAGGCGAAACCATTTAGCGTCTGTTCTTGCAAAGGGAAGACCCGACATGATTCACTTAACTCACTTTGATATAATCCGATTTTACAACAGTAAAATAACGGGATTATTAACCGCATATCGATTCGCCGGAAACTTTGCATTAATGGCTAGAGTCGTATGGGTACTAAGACAATCTTGTGCCCTAACCCTAGCGAGAAAATTTAAATTGAAAACAATGAAAAAGGCCTTCGATAAATTTGGCTACGACTTGATCGACCCCGATACAGGAGTATTCTTAAACACCCCCGAGACCTTCTCGGCGACTTACGATTACTCTTCTAGGCAAAGCCTACTCACGCAATATTTGAAAACCCAATCGAAGTGGCGGACCAAATCTTAAAAACTACCTGGGCGGGTAAACTAACAAAAAGTATACCATCAATATGTGCACTATGCGGAACAAGTGAAAAGGTCGAGATGCATCACCTAAGAAAAGCGGCTGATGTCCGAAATAAGATAAGAACTGGTAATCTCACATGGGCCCAATGGAAAGGAGCAGTTGCTAGAAAAAAAATACCCCTATGTAAATATCATCATGATTTACTGCACCAAGGGATGCTAAACCATTCAGATATGCAGAAAATAGCAAGATATCAAGGTGAAAGAAAATCATAAATGGTTTAATACACATCTGACAAGATATCCCACAATAGCGTACGCTACCCTCCACAACTTTACTATTTGTCCGTTTCTTGACGGGGAGAGCCGTATGATGGGAAACTATCACGTACGGTTCGGAGAGCAGTTCCGATGAGGGCTGACTCTACTTTTCTTCATGGTTAAAGACCAACACAATATTAATTTAACATCAGTTATAAACATGCAAAGTAGTCTAGGTTCTTGCCAAAGGCAACAGCCTGCTAAAGATAGTTTAAGTAACGAACCTAATAAGGAACCGCACAAATACACTAAGATTTTCATTCCTAATGCATTTCATAACCGAACTGAAATAGCTGCAGTAGCTAAGAAGGCTACAGGAGTTTATATTTTTAAAACCTCTACAGGTTCTTGCTATATAGGAAGCAGTATATCTTTGTATCATTAACGATGATAGCATCCTACTGGCTAAGGCGATCCCCAACGAGGGGAATGCAATTGCGCAAGCACCTAAACAAGACACCCTGAGGGCAACCACCGCCCTAAATCGAGATAATGGAGGAACTCGGGATGTCACCGCCTCTATCGACCCCAAAACCGACAAGCGGGCACGGAGCCAGCGTAGTATCGCACCCCAGAGCGAAAAGGCTGGCAGCGTCAAGAACTCAAATCACAAAGGCGAAATTTTAGAGAATCAACTTTATAGAGTAGTTATAAGTGAATTGAACAAATACAAGGCCACGGATGGGAAATACAACGGAATTATCAGAATCATAGATTCTAAGATGTTACAAACCTGTTACTCCCTAATCAAGAGTAATCCGGGTAATATGACACCTGGAACTCAGGATATCACACTTGACGGTATCAATATTGAATGGTTTGACAAAACCGCAGTAAATATAATGGCGGGTAGATTTAGATTCAGCCCTGCAAGACAAATCCTAATTCCTAAACCTAATAAACCCGGGGAACTAAGACCTTTACTTATAGCGAGCCCCAGAGAAAAGATCGTCCAAAAGGCCTTACAGGTTCTAATGAACGCAATCTTCGACCCGCATTTTAGTAAATCCTCATATGGATTCCGACCAGGGCGATCCTTAATAAACGCACTTAACAAAATCCATAAACGAGGAGGGCCTATGGCTTGGGCGATCAACGGAGACATTACCAAATGCTTCGATAGAATACCCCATGACAAAATAAAGTCTGCAGTCAAAGAAAGAATATCCTGCGCTAGAACCTTAACATTAATTGAGCGAGGAATAAAAGCAGGATATATTGACGAGAAAGGCCAACCAATTAAAACAAAAATTGGAACACCTCAAGGGAGCATATTATCACCTTTACTTTCTAATATTATTCTAGATAAATTGGACAAATATATTGAAAGTTTGGACAGTGAACTAAATGTAGGAAAGAAACGAAAACCCAATCCAGCCTACACTAGATTGGAGGGTCTTCGAGGATACTACAAAAGGAGACAACCTGCCTTAGCGAATAAATATCTAAAAATGATGAGATTATTACCTAAATTCGATAAGCATAACGAAGATTTCAGACGAGCTATCTATACCAGATATGCTGATGACTTCGTCATCCTTCTGGCCTCAACTAGAAAATATGCATTATCACTTAAGGAGAAAATCGCCATCTTCCTTAAAGAAGCTTGCGGTTTGGAGTTAAACGACCAAAAGACCACTATCACTAATACTAGAGATGGGGTAACGTTCCTAGGCGCCCAAATTAAGAAAAGAGATAACTCACCGATATTTAACTCGTTCCAAGGAAAAGCAGGAAATAAAATAACGCGAAGATCAACTCTTCGAATGGCTGTTGATGCTCCCATCAAGCTGCTGATAGAAAAATTGATAAAAAACGGATTCGCTAGGCGAAACCATTTAGCGTCTGTTCTTGCAAAGGGAAGACCCGACATGATTCACTTAACTCACTTTGATATAATCCGATTTTACAACAGTAAAATAACGGGATTATTAACCGCATATCGATTCGCCGGAAACTTTGCATTAATGGCTAGAGTCGTATGGGTACTAAGACAATCTTGTGCCCTAACCCTAGCGAGAAAATTTAAATTGAAAACAATGAAAAAGGCCTTCGATAAATTTGGCTACGACTTGATCGACCCCGATACAGGAGTATTCTTAAACACCCCCGAGACCTTCTCGGCGACTTACGATTACTCTTCTAGGCAAAGCCTACTCACGCAATATTTGAAAACCCAATCGAAGTGGCGGACCAAATCTTAAAAACTACCTGGGCGGGTAAACTAACAAAAAGTATACCATCAATATGTGCACTATGCGGAACAAGTGAAAAGGTCGAGATGCATCACCTAAGAAAAGCGGCTGATGTCCGAAATAAGATAAGAACTGGTAATCTCACATGGGCCCAATGGAAAGGAGCAGTTGCTAGAAAAAAAATACCCCTATGTAAATATCATCATGATTTACTGCACCAAGGGATGCTAAACCATTCAGATATGCAGAAAATAGCAAGATATCAAGGTGAAAGAAAATCATAAATGGTTTAATACACATCTGACAAGATATCCCACAATAGCGTACGCTACCCTCCACAACTTTACTATTTGTCCGTTTCTTGACGGGGAGAGCCGTATGATGGGAAACTATCACGTACGGTTCGGAGAGCAGTTCCGATGAGGGCTGACTCTACTTTTCTTCATGGTTAAAGACCAACACAATATTAATTTAACATCAGTTATAAACATGCAAAGTAGTCTAGGTTCTTGCCAAAGGCAACAGCCTGCTAAAGATAGTTTAAGTAACGAACCTAATAAGGAACCGCACAAATACACTAAGATTTTCATTCCTAATGCATTTCATAACCGAACTGAAATAGCTGCAGTAGCTAAGAAGGCTACAGGAGTTTATATTTTTAAAACCTCTACAGGTTCTTGCTATATAGGAAGCAGTATATCTTTGTATAATCGTGTTTGTTCTTATTTTATGCCATCTATTTTGGCTAAAAGTGATCAGGTAGCGGCCTATCACCCTAAAGCAGCTGCAGCTAGTCAGCAGGCCTAAAAATTTATAAATATAATTTAATGTTATAAAAGAGTATAATAGTGTTGCTGTAGCGGCATAAAGCTGCCTTTTGGCTGCCGCGGATGCTAGAAATAATAGCTACCTTTTAAATAATTGATTTCTAGCTTAGTTAGAATTAATTGAGGTATTACAATGAGTAAAATAACACATAAACAGTAGAGTATTTTTGTTTTAATAAAAGGTACAAGCTGTAGCAGTAGACTAGCTAACGCTACAAAACTAAAACTTAGTCTAATATAAAACTGCCAACCGATTCTCCCTTAAGACGACTATTAGCCCTATAGCAAAATACAATGAATTGGCTAAATTCAACTAATGCTAAAGAAATTGGTACGCTATATTTAATATTTGCTGTATTTGCTGGTATGATTGGAACAGCTTTTTCAGTTCTAATTAGATTAGAATTAGCTTCTCCTGGAGTACAATTTTTACAAGGAGATCATCAATTATTCAATGTAATAATTTCTGCTCACGCATTTATAATGAGTACGCCGTTTCACTCCATTAACACTTGCAGTTTTACCTCACAGGGGGTTAACTTGTGTGTAGTAGGAATGATAATCTACCTGATTATTAATCACACAACTTTCCTGCCTGGCCTATTAGAACCTAATAAGACTATTAGCGCTGTAGTAGGGTATAGAGATGTTTTACCAGTTATTCCGCATAATGAGGGAGAACATTGGAAAGTAGTCTTGCATGGTGACGTTAAGAAACTTGACACGCAATTCGTGGATAAGAAGGAACCTAGGGCACCAAGCGGATCAGTCTGCCCTGGCTTAGCTGAAGTAAACTCCCCACAAGGAGCGAAGGGTATCATTGGTATCATTAACGATGATAGCATCCTACTGGCTAAGGCGATCCCCAACGAGGGGAATGCAATTGCGCAAGCACCTAAACAAGACACCCTGAGGGCAACCACCGCCCTAAATCGAGATAATGGAGGAACTCGGGATGTCACCGCCTCTATCGACCCCAAAACCGACAAGCGGGCACGGAGCCAGCGTAGTATCGCACCCCAGAGCGAAAAGGCTGGCAGCGTCAAGAACTCAAATCACAAAGGCGAAATTTTAGAGAATCAACTTTATAGAGTAGTTATAAGTGAATTGAACAAATACAAGGCCACGGATGGGAAATACAACGGAATTATCAGAATCATAGATTCTAAGATGTTACAAACCTGTTACTCCCTAATCAAGAGTAATCCGGGTAATATGACACCTGGAACTCAGGATATCACACTTGACGGTATCAATATTGAATGGTTTGACAAAACCGCAGTAAATATAATGGCGGGTAGATTTAGATTCAGCCCTGCAAGACAAATCCTAATTCCTAAACCTAATAAACCCGGGGAACTAAGACCTTTACTTATAGCGAGCCCCAGAGAAAAGATCGTCCAAAAGGCCTTACAGGTTCTAATGAACGCAATCTTCGACCCGCATTTTAGTAAATCCTCATATGGATTCCGACCAGGGCGATCCTTAATAAACGCACTTAACAAAATCCATAAACGAGGAGGGCCTATGGCTTGGGCGATCAACGGAGACATTACCAAATGCTTCGATAGAATACCCCATGACAAAATAAAGTCTGCAGTCAAAGAAAGAATATCCTGCGCTAGAACCTTAACATTAATTGAGCGAGGAATAAAAGCAGGATATATTGACGAGAAAGGCCAACCAATTAAAACAAAAATTGGAACACCTCAAGGGAGCATATTATCACCTTTACTTTCTAATATTATTCTAGATAAATTGGACAAATATATTGAAAGTTTGGACAGTGAACTAAATGTAGGAAAGAAACGAAAACCCAATCCAGCCTACACTAGATTGGAGGGTCTTCGAGGATACTACAAAAGGAGACAACCTGCCTTAGCGAATAAATATCTAAAAATGATGAGATTATTACCTAAATTCGATAAGCATAACGAAGATTTCAGACGAGCTATCTATACCAGATATGCTGATGACTTCGTCATCCTTCTGGCCTCAACTAGAAAATATGCATTATCACTTAAGGAGAAAATCGCCATCTTCCTTAAAGAAGCTTGCGGTTTGGAGTTAAACGACCAAAAGACCACTATCACTAATACTAGAGATGGGGTAACGTTCCTAGGCGCCCAAATTAAGAAAAGAGATAACTCACCGATATTTAACTCGTTCCAAGGAAAAGCAGGAAATAAAATAACGCGAAGATCAACTCTTCGAATGGCTGTTGATGCTCCCATCAAGCTGCTGATAGAAAAATTGATAAAAAACGGATTCGCTAGGCGAAACCATTTAGCGTCTGTTCTTGCAAAGGGAAGACCCGACATGATTCACTTAACTCACTTTGATATAATCCGATTTTACAACAGTAAAATAACGGGATTATTAACCGCATATCGATTCGCCGGAAACTTTGCATTAATGGCTAGAGTCGTATGGGTACTAAGACAATCTTGTGCCCTAACCCTAGCGAGAAAATTTAAATTGAAAACAATGAAAAAGGCCTTCGATAAATTTGGCTACGACTTGATCGACCCCGATACAGGAGTATTCTTAAACACCCCGAGACCTTCTCGGCGACTTACGATTACTCTTCTAGGCAAAGCCTACTCACGCAATATTTGAAAACCCAATCGAAGTGGCGGACCAAATCTTAAAAACACCTGGGGGTTAATACTAACTAATAAGACCTCAAGAGTGATATCCAACTTAATAAAATGGTACACCAAAATTGCTTCCATGTTTCCAAATTAACAAAAAGAACAATTTAATGGCCCAATGAAAGAACATATACAAAATACTACCCCAGATGAAAACCTTAGTTTCTCCCAAGGAATTAAACCTTCTTACTGAAAATTATAAAATAGTGAAGTAACAAAAGGTTTAAACAGCATCTACAAAGAGAACCAAACAGAAAATGTCCCTTACAGTTAATTGGGTTTTCTTAAGGGAGGTTCATTGTTATAAGAAAGAAAGTACATTTATAGACAATTCCGAGGAGAAAATATTTTATTTAATAAAGAAAATACAATTTGAAATTTAACACATATAAAACAAATTCAAGGTTATTTTCCAATAAGAAAGCCGCTAAATAATTAATTTTAATTAATGGAAAATTAACCCACAAATAACAAAATTTTTCCTGAATATTTATAACTAACAAAAAGCTATTAAGGTAAAAGTAAATTTATTAAACCTTTAAACTAAATTTTACCTGTTTATGAAAGTTGATATTGGATTAACTGTTTAAGTTTTTACCATTATTTTGCTAAATATCACATTTAAGATTTAAATATTTATGTTTCTAAAAGGTATATTATGTACCTGTTTTAAACATTTAATATTAAATTTAAAACTGATAATTAAGTATTAAAAATACCAAATTAATTAATTTTAAGCGGAAAAGCTTGTTATAATAACATGATTATTTGGATGAACAATCTTAAAACTAAAAATTCAAAGTTATTTTGGAAGAATTGGACCTTAATTAAATAAAGTCACCTTAAACGAATTAAGAATTAAATTAATTGAAATGGCAACTAAAGTAAATTCAACAAGAAAGTAAGTAAAATAAAAAAAATAGGAATACAGAGTATGGTTTGACGCAAGTCATGAAGCTTAAAGGCAAGTTCTCTTATCATTAAGGTTGGTATTACTTAATGAATCGTTAAAGAGTAATAATTTAAAATGAAAAAGTAACATTATGGGAGCAAAGTATAAAACCTAAACTTATTAATATTTTCGTATTAATCTTGAAAATGAAATAAAAATCAGCCTCACTTACCGGGATTAATCAAATTATTAATTTTATAATTTTTTTGGCTACACAAGTGAAACGGTCAAAACTCCCGTGTTTATTACTGTAACACAAAAAGGCCATTCATCTTAGATCTTATCAGCAGTATTTACGGAGGTAAAGTATACAAAGCTAACTTCAAGGTACACTTTAATGGACAATACTAAAAAAGCTGACGTCTTCACCTTATAATAATTATTTCCATTGGAAAATTGTTTTCAGTAAAAAACATAAAATATGGTTTAGGAAAGAATTCTATGATTACTTTTTAGAGCTTTTAAAGCAACCAGATTTATTTTAGAAGGCATTTACCATTTTTAATATGGGTTTGACAAACCAATAGCATTAAGTTAAGAACTTACTGCAAAAGCATTTAGAAAAAAAGTCCACTCATTATAATTTAATAACGTAATAGGAATGTTAAGCTATGTTCTCTATTGGATTTGGGTTTTAATATGGAGTTATTCTATTTAATAAACAGATTATAGTATGGTGTCTTGTTTATGCAACATGTAAAGATAGAGTTTTGTGGTTAATAACATATAGATTTAATGTAAAATTTAAAATTAATAAAAGAGGAACTATTAAAAGCATTAGTATTGAATTACTAAAAATACAAAAGCTCACTTTCTGTAGTTAAACATTCAAGTACAATAAAAATTAATAACAATGCAAATATTAAGAGATGAAATTTAGAATATGATTTTGAAGTATATGGAACTAAATAATTATAAAACTACAAAATAATTAAAAGAAGAATATATTAAAAACTAATCATTATTAGATGGTACAGCCCTAGCCAAAAACTTTAAAATTATGAAAGTATAACCAATCTATGAAAATTAGTGTAATGATATTTAATTTATTTTTTAACTTATTCCAAAAACTAATTTTATGAAATGCATGTAAACTTAAAAGGTAACTCTTTTTTCCTCCTTTAGCTGATTCAATACACTCCTGGATCTTAGATTTAGCTATCTTTAGTTTACACTTAGCAGGGATATCTTCTCTATTAGGTGCTATAAACTTCATTAGTACAACATTAAATATGAGAACAAACGGAATGTCATTACATAAATTACCTTTATTCGTATGGGCTATATTTGTAACAGCTATATTATTGTTATTATCATTACCTGTATTAGCAGGTGCAATAACTATGCTACTTACAGATAGAAACTTTAATACTAGCTTCTACGACCCTGCAGGAGGAGGAGATCCAATCTTATATCAACACTTGTTCTTAACACCAATTATTGCTTCCATGTCTTGCAAATTCTTAACCAACAAAAAACAATTTAATACTTTATCTTCAAATACAAATAATACATATGCTTCCGCTACTCCAGATGCGAGACCTTTAGGTTTGCTTCCGCAAGAAACATTTGATTTTACTTTGTTTACTGAAAATTATTACAAATATTTGACTGCTACCAACCCAAAGGAAGCAGCTGCTCATCAAAGAGAACATTCCAGAAAATGATTTCCTTACTTGGTTAATTGGGTTTTCTGAAGGAGATGGTTCATTTGTTATTAATCAAAGAAAAGAATTATCATTTATTATTACTCAATCTACTGAGGATGAAAATATTCTTCATTTAATCCAAGATAAATTAGGATTTGGAAGAGTTATTAAACAAGGTAAACGAACTTCAAGGTATATTGTTTCAGATAAGAAAGGACTAGAGTTAATTAATTCTTTATTTAATGGAAACATTATTCTACCAAGTAAACAACAAAGTTTTAATGAATTTATTAATGTATATAACAAAAAAGCTATTAAAGGTAAAATTTTATTAAATTCTATTAAACCTATTAAATCTAATATTTTACCTAGTTTATCTAATAGTTGGTTAACTGGATTTACTGATGCTGAAGGTTGTTTTACTGTTTCATTTTTATCTAATTCAAATGCTTTCAGATTAAGATATTTAGTTTCTAAAAAGGGAGATATTAATGTACCTGTTTTAAGTCATTTAATATTATTATTTAAAACTGGAGTAATTGAAGCTCATTCAAAAAAATCAAATTATTCATACATTATTAACGGGGAAAAGGCTTGTTATAATATATATGATTATTTTGATAATCATCCTCTTAAAACTAAAAAATTCAAAAGTTATCTTCTTTGGACAGAAATTCATAAATATATTACAAATAAAGATCACCTTAATCCTGAATTAAGAATTAAATTAATTGAAATGGCAACTAAAGTAAATTCAACAAGACGTAAGAGTAAGTAATAATAAAAAAAATAGGAATACAGAGTATGGTTTGACGCAAGTCATGAAGCTTAAAGGCAAGTGTCTCTTATCATTAAGGTTGGTATTACTTAATGAATCGTTAAAGAGTAATACCTGATTAAAGACCTGAAACAGTAAACATTATGGGCAGCATAATGTATCATAACTCTAGTCCTGATTAATATTTTCTAATGGTAACTCTTAGAAGGAAATTAGAAATAAAAAATCAGTCAGTCCTTACCGGGATTGAGATCAAATTATTAATTTTATAATTTTTTTGGCTACACAAGTGAAAACGGTCAAAACTCCCAAAGTCAGACCGTCGGTTATCTAAGAAATCGCTACAGACTGGGTCACTTGTGGGTGCCTGAAACGGTGCTTAATGTACAGTCGATTCCTTCCCAATATTTATTGGCACAAGGTCAATGAAAACCCAAAATTAAACTCGAAAGAGGGGACACTAAAGTGGAGATGATACACGTATCTTAAATAGGGTGAAATAATTTAAGTTATGAAGGAGTGGGTTCTTTGGTCAAAGATGGCCCCATTCTTTTCTTTGGCATAAAATGCGTAATGAGAAACTGTTTTTTAATAAAATTCCTACTATGATTTAAAATTTTTTTGGGGTTTAAAATCCCAATTAGTAAAAATGGAATATTTAAGGCACAATCAGCAGGTAACCAACGACACAAAAGTAGTCTAGTAGAAACCTCAGAGACTTTAAAAGGCCCGAATTACCAACATCAATCGTGAAAGGCTAGCAGGGAAAAATCGATGGAGATAGTTTCCAACTAAGTTTAAAAAGGATATACTAGTCTTGAAATTACTAAGGACTTTGAAAATTAAATATATTCGATATAACAAAATTTGCTAGGAGGAAACATCAAAATGCGATCTGGAGCTAAAGCTTTAAGATAAAGCTTTAATAACAAGGTATTTCACTCTAATTAATGGTATTAATGGTATAGTTGAAATTTGCTAGAAGACTTCAACTACATCGTGTGTTACTACAATAAATATTCCTGTTTATTTAGCCATTCACTGACTTGGTTTAATAATTTTTGCAGGTTTATTTTGTAGCCGAGAACTATCAATAAACTTATTTAGATTATAGGATTATGTTGAGTATGACAATTTACTTAAATAACAAGATTTTATTATCAAAAAACAAATCTTAAAATACAATCTGAGTAGAATGGTAGTGCATTTCGTAGGCACTAAACAGACCTATATTAATGTAATAAACATACCTTTTAGAAATAAATATTTATTATTAGGTTGTGTTTATGACGGAATGAATTTTATTGAAATCAAATAATAAATTCTTAAATTATACATCAATTTAAAAACCTAAATTTAGAATTTTAATTTATAAAATAATTAAAGTGGAATTCTAATTAAAAAGATGGAAAATGTTTAGAATGGATTTAATTAATAAATTATATTTTTCCAATATTTGATAAAATCTTTTAACTTAACAAGTTAATATATTAAATTTAAAAATTTGAAATTTTGTTAATAGTAATTTAGTAAAAGAAAAATATCTAATTAGCAAAATTGTTTAGTAAAGAAGTAAATTACAACTTTATTTGGTTTTGTTAAATGAAATATTTGATTTTATTAACCATTATATAAACTTGGTTATCAGTTTACTGAAGCAAAAATTTTTTGGTAAAAAAACTGATATACATTAGTACTTGTTTTGAGATCACAAAAATAAAAAATAGTATTACTGTATAAAATAAATTAGGTTCTACCTAAAACAATCAACAAAATCTGGAAATTTATAAAAATTAAGAATGAAAATATAAAAATATTTAAAAATCTATTAAAGGTTAACTTGCATAAGAATTGGCTAGAAGTTATATAAAACTACAGGATTAGATAAATTAGCAAGATAAGACAAGTCACATATGATTAAAAGCTAATCTTATTAGAAAAAAGCCTTCCAGGTAGCAAAATTTAAAATAAGTAAGGAATATCCACCTTATAAAATTAAGATTAACATAGTTTATTTATTTTAATATAGATTACAAATAAACTGTTTATGATAGTTGCTTTAATCAAAAGCTGGTTGAACTCTTTTTTCTCCTTTATGGAATTCAAACGCTCGTGGATTAGATTGCACTAAAGTATCATTAAGGGATTTTTCTATTAGGTATAAACTTATTAGTAAACATTAATAGAAAAAGATGTCATTATAAATTACTTTAATCATGGTATATTTGTAACGCTACTATTATTTTATTATTTACTGTATTAAGGTCAATAACTATGTATTACAATAGAAATATTAATTAGTTATAGACCTAGGAGGGGAGATCCAATCTTATATCAACACTTGTTCTTAACACCAATTATTGTTCCATTCTTCAAATTCTTAACCAACAAAAAACAATTTAATACTTTATCTTCAAATACAAATAATACATATGCTTCCGCTACTCCAGATGCGAGACCTTTAGGTTTGCTTCCGCAAGAAACATTTGATTTTACTTTGTTTACTGAAAATTATTACAAATATTTTGACTGCTACCAACCCAAAGGAAGCAGCTGCTCATCAAAGAGAACATTTCCAGAAAATGATTTCCTTACTTGGTTAATTGGGTTTTCTGAAGGAGATGGTTCATTTGTTATTAATCAAAGAAAAGAATTATCATTTATTATTACTCAATCTACTGAGGATGAAAATATTCTTCATTTAATCCAAGATAAATTAGGATTTGGAAGAGTTATTAAACAAGGTAAACGAACTTCAAGGTATATTGTTTCAGATAAGAAAGGACTAGAGTTAATTAATTCTTTATTTAATGGAAACATTATTCTACCAAGTAAACAACAAAGTTTTAATGAATTTATTAATGTATATAACAAAAAAGCTATTAAAGGTAAAATTTTATTAAATTCTATTAAACCTATTAAATCTAATATTTTACCTAGTTTATCTAATAGTTGGTTAACTGGATTTACTGATGCTGAAGGTTGTTTTACTGTTTCATTTTTATCTAATTCAAATGCTTTCAGATTAAGATATTTAGTTTCTAAAAAGGGAGATATTAATGTACCTGTTTTAAGTCATTTAATATTATTATTTAAAACTGGAGTAATTGAAGCTCATTCAAAAAAATCAAATTATTCATACATTATTAACGGGGAAAAGGCTTGTTATAATATATATGATTATTTTGATAATCATCCTCTTAAAACTAAAAAATTCAAAAGTTATCTTCTTTGGACAGAAATTCATAAATATATTACAAATAAAGATCACCTTAATCCTGAATTAAGAATTAAATTAATTGAAATGGCAACTAAAGTAAATTCAACAAGACGTAAGAGTAAGTAATAATAAAAAAAATAGGAATACAGAGTATGGTTTGACGCAAGTCATGAAGCTTAAAGGCAAGTGTCTCTTATCATTAAGGTTGGTATTACTTAATGAATCGTTAAAGAGTAATACCTGATTAAAGACCTGAAACAGTAAACATTATGGGCAGCATAATGTATCATAACTCTAGTCCTGATTAATATTTTCTAATGGTAACTCTTAGAAGGAAATTAGAAATAAAAAATCAGTCAGTCCTTACCGGGATTGAGATCAAATTATTAATTTTATAATTTTTTTGGCTACACAAGTGAAAACGGTCAAAACTCCCAAAGTCAGACCGTCGGTTATCTAAGAAATCGCTACAGACTGGGTCACTTGTGGGTGCCTGAAACGGTGCTTAATGTACAGTCGATTCCTTCCCAATATTTATTGGCACAAGGTCATCAATGAAACCAAAGTTAAACTCGAAAGAGGGGACACTAAATGAGATGATACACGTATCTTAAATAGGGTGAAATAATTTAAGTTATGAAGGAGTGGGTTCTTTGGTCAAAGATGGCCCGATTCAATTTTCTTGAATATGAACTGCGCTATATGCTGGAACTGTCTGTTTAATGATATTCCTACTATGATTATAAGTGGTTCTATTTTTAAATCCAATTAGTAAAAATGGAATATTTAAGGCACAATCAGCAGGTACAAGAACAAAAGAGCTAAAAATCATCAGAGACTTTAGAAAAGTTAAATTGCCTACACCAATTCATATTAGTAAAAAAGGTTATGTGGAATACACAGTAGTTATGGAACCTCGGGATATTGCTTGTTTATATAAATTAAAACAACGATATGGTGGTTCTATTAAAGCTATGGGTAACGCTAATGCTGTTCGATTTCGACTACACCACAAAGAAGGGATCCTAAAAATTATTCAAGAACTAAATGGATTACTTCAAAACCCTGTTCGATTAGAACAATTTACTAAAGTTTGTGCCATTTATAATGTACAAGTTCAACCTTCTGTATCATTAGACTACATCAGTGCATATCTATCAGGTCTATTTGATACAGATGGAAGTGTTTACTACAATATATTGTCACAACAAGTGTTTATTACTGTAACACAAAAAGGCCGATTCATCTTAGATCTTATCAGCAGTATTTACGGAGGTAAAGTATACAAAGCTAACTCTCAAGGTACAGCTTTCAAATGGACAATATCTAAAAAAGCTGACGTGCTTCACCTTATAGATAATTATTTCCATTGGAACAATTGTGTTTCAGCTAAAAACAAAAAATTTGGTTTAGTCAAAGAATTCTATCGATTATCTTCTTTAGGAGCTTTTAAAGCTCAACCAGATTCTGTTTTAGGTAAGGCATTTACCGCTTTTGTTACACGATGGGATAAGACAAACCAGTAGTAGCATTCGCTACGCTAGGCCAGCACTTACGTGGCCAACAAGCATTTAGGAAAAGAGACAGTCCAGCTCATTATTAATTTAATGAGTCGTACATAGGAATGGTTTACGCTATGTTCTCTATTGGAATCTTAGGGTTCTTAGTATGGAGTTATTTCTATCAATTTAATCTAACTGAATTGATAGGTATGGTGGCTCTCCTGTTCTGTGAAGAACAGGTAATAAATATCGCTGTTTGCTGGAACAGTTTAACACTAGTAAGTACTTTTGATAGTAAAAATCTTATTAGTTATACTCAATCAGCAGGAAATCGTTTATTTAGCAGCCAGGCTGCTACTGCGAGTTCCTCAGAGACTACATGCGATACATCTTTCTTTAATTTTAGCTCATTCAGATTTATTTTAACTAAATTTGTAGGCCAGAAGCAATCTATTACAGATCAATGGCTTATTTGGTTTATTGGTTTTGTTGAAGGTGATGGAGCTATTCTTTACCTTGGAGATCGACCAAGATTTGTACTTACTCAAAAAGAAGGTAAAATTCTTAAACATATCCAATCTGTATTAGGATTTGGTACAGTACGACATATTCCCTCAGGTGACTATCACCGATTTATCGTACAAGATATTAAACATATCCTTATTCTTTGTACATTATTTAATGGTAATCTAGTTCTTCCACACCGTGTTTCACAATTAAGTAAATGGATTGAAATTTTGAATGGTAAACTTATTCAAAGTAACTCTTCTATTTACAACGTTTACTCTATTTTACCCTGTTTTTAAACTACACTATAACTTTTAGTCTGGCAACATCAAACTAGATCTACTAAAAGTAGTTAAGTTAAAAAATTACTAATTTAGTGTAGCATTCGCTACTGCAGCCTCAAGGCTGCAAGGGAGTAGTAGCTTTACTAAGTCAGGGTAAGCCAAGCAGCGGCTTTGCAGATAAAAATCTGCTACTGCTTGGCAAGAAAAAGTTTAATAAAGCCTATAATTTAAAGGTAGAATAATTTCTTGATGAGGAATCTGTAGAAGTTCAAATCTTCTTGGGCTTAAATTAATTAAATTAGTTATAGTGTCTATTATTGACAATAGTTTTAGTTAAAATATAAATATTAAATGTAACACGAAAAATTAATACCTTTAACTTAACTTAAGTTAATAGTATTTAAATTTTATTTAATAAATCTTATTTTCATAAGATATTATCTCTGTGGCTTAAACTTACTGAGTAAATTTTAGTTTAGCCGCTGTAGGCCAGACTAGCTATGCCAGTCTAGGCTAGCTAGCTATTACTACTTTCCAGATAAAGTAGTAGGCTTTGCCTAGACCAGTCTTTGGCCGCTGCTGCAGCTGTAAATATAAAGCCTCTTCATTTTAATGTTGTAATATAAATATTAAGCTAGTTTCTAGCTTTTAGCTAAAATATATAAAAATAAATAAAAATTATTAATATAATAAAAAAATTAGATTAGCTTAAATTAAAGCGACTAAAAATAAGATAAAACCTAGACTAGACTTTGTTTTTTTCCAAAGACTAGTCTTGGCTAGGCAGAAAAATTAAATTAAATGAGACTATTAAAAACCCATGTACTTCTTAGATTAGTTAATTCTTATGTAGTAGATTCACCTCAACCTGCTAATATTACTTATTTATGGAATTTTGGTTCATTATTAGCTACATGTCTAATAATACAAATATTAACTGGAGCTTTCTTAGCTATGCATTATACACCAAGTGTAGATTTTGCATTTAATAGTGTAGAACACATAATGAGAGATGTAAATAATGGATGGATTATTAGATATACACATGCTAATGTAGCTTCATTTTTCTTTATCTTTGTTTATATGCACATAGGTAGAGGATTATACTATGGTTCATATCATTCACCAAGAACATTAGTTTGGTCTATAGGAGTAATTATTTTAATTCTTATGATGGCTATAGCTTTCTTAGGTTTTATTGGCCTAAAATGGATGAGTTTTTTAATTGAGAAGTATCAAGTTTACAATACGCTTCTATTTCACTTCCTATTGTTTGTAGTAACAATCTTCAAAGCTTTCTTGATGAACACCATATTAAACCTGTTATGGTATTTGAAGATCTAACAAATCCAGATACTAAAAAATTGGCTTATCGAACATTGAAGCCATTTTAAGGAATCTATCTTGTAGTCAATTTGGCTAATAGAAAATATTATGTAGGAAGCGCTGTCACAGGCAATATTTATATGCGAATGCATAAACATCTGTTTTCGAAGATGGGAAATATTTTAGTAGGAAGAGCTGTCGAAAAGTACGGATTAGAAAATTTTGTTTTTCTTGTTTTAGAGATTGTACCTCATGAGGATACTGTTGATGTTAAATTACTTCTTGAACGAGAAGACTATTATATAAAGTCTATGAGTCCTGAATATAATATTGCTCCACTAGCTACTAATAGTGCTGGTTGGGAGCATTCTTAAGAATCTTTACAGAAGATGAAACAAGATTATTAAGAGGAACGACGACAAAGAGTAGGTGAAATCAACAAAGGGAAAACTCTGTCTGAAGAGACTCGAAATCTTATGCGAGAAGCTGCACTACAACGAAAGCCAATGTCGATGGAATCTCGACTAAAATGTGCTGTAAATGTGCGACCTATTACAATAACTAATCTTGACGGTACTAATCTACAAAATTTCAGTAGTATAGTAGAAGCAGCTAAAGTAATAGAGTGCAGTTAAAAAACGATTCGACGAGCATTATAATCTAATGGTATTATTAAGCGAAAATACCTGGTAACAGATACTATTGATACATAATTCAATTAGAAACGCATTTATAGTCCTATTGTGGTCCCCCTTAAAAATTTACATAAAGAAAAGGGTAGCTATACCGACTTTGTTTAGTCAGGCAAGGTCTAGGTAAAGCCTAACAATAGAATACCTCGACAAGGGTATTGAGAAGAGAGTAAAAAACAAAATTTCTTCTTGGCGATGCAAGTGAAAACGGTTAACGGAAGTTATCACCTTTCAAGACCGTCGGTTGTATGTACAATCGCTACAGACTGGGTCACTTGTGGGTGCCTGAAATGGTGCTTAATGTACAGTCGAACATCTGATTCTAATAGTGAATCTCAAGGCCTAAAATGATGTAAATAAGAATAATAAGCTTATTTATTAATTAGGTACAACTACTATTCATTGTGATATTTGATAGTGAATAAATAGAGATGTTGTATGTTTTACCTTTTGGTCAAATGTCATTATGGGGTGCTACTGTAATTACAAACTTATTATCAGCTATACCTGTATTTGGTCAAGATATTGTTGAATTAATCTGGGGTGGTTTCTCAGTTTCTAATGCTACATTAAATAGATTCTTCTCTTTACATTATTTATTACCTTTCTTATTAGCTGCTTTAGCTGTAGCTCACTTAATTGCTTTACACGAACATGGTTCAGGTAATCCTAATGGAGTTACTGCAAGTGGAGATAGATATGCAATGCATCCTTACTTTATTTTTAAAGATTTAGTAACTATATTTGCTTTCTTCTTAGCTTTATCTATTATGGTTTTCTTCTATCCGAATGTTCTAGGACATTCTGATAATTATATACCAGCAGATCCTATGGTTACTCCAGCTTCTATTGTACCTGAATGGTATGTAAAAAGTACTGAGTAAGTTTTATAAGAATCAGTCAATGTAATCCAATTAATGAAAGCTTTCTAGTATTAAAAGTTAATATAAATACTATTTTTAACTAACTTATTATGTATGTTGAAATAGTAATCTTAACACTAAAATATAATTAAATATATACAAAGATTATGAATATACTTTGCACTTTATTAATGGAAAGTAATTGTAAGTGGTTAAGTCACAGTGGCTTAGTATAATTATTCCCTTCAATAAATCTAATAAAGCTATATTTAAATAATGACATTTTGTAGAATCTAATTTTAAATTTTTAGCTAATTTTAACTAGTTATTTTATTATGACAATTTTATTATTTAAAATCTAATTAAACTAAACTAAGCTGATTCTTATAGTTTTAAAATTTAAGTTAATAGATAATATTTTAAGAAAGGTAGTCTTAACTAAGACTAAAGTAAACTTAGTTAATTCACGGTCCTAAACCTTTCTATGGCTAACACTCTATTACATTCCATAAAGTAGAATCTTTCTAGGCATTTCGACGTTTGCAGTGTAAATTCAAACTCTTATTTTAAGTTTAAATAAAATTAGTAGATCTAACTTTTAAAAATATAAAAAAAAAAAATTATTAATATAATAAAAAAATTAGATTAGCTTAATTACACAAAAATAATAAAATCTTTAATTTTTTTTTAAAAGACTATTGGCTAGGAAAAAATTAAATTAAATGAGAATTAAAAACCCATGTATTCTTAATTTATTAATCGAATGTTAATTCCTACAACAGCTATTTATAATAATGAATTTTGTTATTTTAGCTAATGTCTAATGAACAAATATTAATGGAGTTTCTTAGTATCATTATAACCATTAGATTTTATTTAATGTTAGAAATAATAGATTAAATAATATGGATATAGTTACACATCTAATGTAGTTATTTTTTAATTATTAATGCAATAGGTAAGATTAAATGGTTATATATTCACCAAAACATTATTGTTAAGATAATTATTTAATTCTTAGATGTATTTTTTAGGTTTTATGGCCTAAAATGATGAGTTTTTATTGAGAGTTCAATTTAAATACTTTATTTACTTCCATTTTTGATAACAATTAAAGCTTTCTTATAAACATATTAAACCTGTTATGATTGAAATCTAAAAATCAGATACTAAAAAATTGCTTATCGAACATTACCATTTTAAGGAATCTATCTTGTAGTAACTTTTTAAAGAAAATATTATTAGGAACGCTTACAGGCAATATTTATAGAACATAAACATCTGTTTTAAGATGGGAAATATTTTAGTAGGAAGACTGCGAAAAGTAGGATTAAAAATTTTGTTTTTCTTGTTTTAGAGATGTACCTCATGAGTACTGTTATGTTAATTACTTCTTGAAGAAGATATTATATAAAGTCTATGAGTCCTATATAATATTGCTCCACAGCTAAATGTCTGTTGGGAGCATTCTTAAGAATCTTTACAGAAATGAAACAAGATTATTAAGAGAACGCGACAAAAGTAGGTGAAATTAAAAAGGGAAAACTCTGTCTGAAGAGACTCGAAATCTTATGCGAAATTCACTACAACAAAGCCAATGTCGATGAATCTCGACTAAAATGTGTGTAAATGTCGACCTATTACAATAACAATCTTGAGGTATAATCTAAAAATTTCAGTAGTATAGTAGAAGCATAAAGTAATAGAGTCAGTTAAAAAACGATTGACGACATTATAATTATGTATTATTAAGCGAAAATACCTGGTAACAATACTATTTACTAATTCAATTAGAAACGCATTTATAGTCCTATTGGGTCCCCCTTAAAAATTTACATAAGAAAAGGTAGCTATACCGACTTTGTTTAGTCAGGCAAGGTCTAGGTAAAGCCTAACAATAGAATACCTCGACAAGGGTATTGAGAAGAGAGTAAAAAACAAAATTTCTTCTTGGCGATGCAAGTGAAAACGGTTAACGGAAGTTATCACCTTTCAAGACCGTCGGTTGTATGTACAATCGCTACAGACTGGGTCACTTGTGGGTGCCTGAAATGGTGCTTAATGTACAGTCGAACATCTGATTCTAATAGTGAATCTCAAGGCCTAAAATGATGTAAATAAGAATAATAAGCTTATTTATTAATTAGGTACAACTACTATTCATTGTGATATTTGATAGTGAATAAATAGAGATGTTGTATGTTTTACCTTTTGGTCAAATGTCATTATGGGGTGCTACTGTAATTACAAACTTATTATCAGCTATACCTGTATTTGGTCAAGATATTGTTGAATTAATCTGGGGTGGTTTCTCAGTTTCTAATGCTACATTAAATAGATTCTTCTCTTTACATTATTTATTACCTTTCTTATTAGCTGCTTTAGCTGTAGCTCACTTAATTGCTTTACACGAACATGGTTCAGGTAATCCTAATGGAGTTACTGCAAGTGGAGATAGATATGCAATGCATCCTTACTTTATTTTTAAAGATTTAGTAACTATATTTGCTTTCTTCTTAGCTTTATCTATTATGGTTTTCTTCTATCCGAATGTTCTAGGACATTCTGATAATTATATACCAGCAGATCCTATGGTTACTCCAGCTTCTATTGTACCTGAATGGTATGTAAAAAGATGCCATGCTTAAGAGTAATCTTATGAATAATAAACTTCGCTATATGCTGGAAACTCCTAAAGCTTAATCTACTTTAAATAAATAAAGTAACAATGATTTAAGATATTACAATGGACAATCAGCAGGAAACCAAATTGTATATCCAATGCAAGAGTAGGATCCTCAGAGACTACACGCGAAGCTCCTTACCGGCTAGTTGCCAATTCAATTAAGAAAAGTAAGGATGAAGATATAGTCCAGCCATTATTGAAAGATAATGGGTATTACAATTATGTATTAATGTAATGTGATCTGATAACTTCCACAAGTTTAGTATGTTCACAAAATTTCTCAACTATAACTATACCTACAAAAAGATTATCAAAACTTGAAAGATCCGAATTAACTATTGAAAATCCTTTAAATGAAATTATTATAGGATTATTACTAGGAGATGGACATATTAAAAAAAGATCTTTAACAGGTAATTCTAGATTTATGTATGGTCAAAGTAGTTTAAGAATACAACATCTTAACTATTTTAACCATGTATTAGAATTATTTAAACCCTACTTATCTAAAGATTTTAAACTTAAAACAAAATCATTTGTAGATAAGAGAAATAATAATAATTATAGTTCTGTTAATTTTGCTACATTATCTTTACCATGTTTTAACTACTACAAAAATCTGTTTTATAATTCAGATAATTTGAAAATAGTTCCTTCAAATATACAAGATTTACTTACTCCTAGAGGTTTAGCTTATTGGATTATGGATGACGGTTCTCTTCAAAATAAAGGTTTACATTTAAATACTTATGGTTTTACCAACCAAGATGTTTTAAAATTAAAAAGTACCTTAGAAAATATGTTTGGAGAAAATACCTTGAAGTGTTCAATACATAAACATAAAAAAGGAGACAGAATTTATATATGGGGAGAAACCATGGTTGTGATAAGACACAACATATCTAAGTTTATGCATACAAATGAGAGATGTAAATAATGGATGGATTATTAGATATACACATGCTAATGTAGCTTCATTTTTCTTTATCTTTGTTTATATGCACATAGGTAGAGGATTATACTATGGTTCATATCATTCACCAAGAACATTAGTTTGGTCTATAGGAGTAATTATTTTAATTCTTATGATGGCTATAGCTTTCTTAGGTTTTATTGGCCTAAAATGGATGAGTTTTTTAATTGAGAAGTATCAAGTTTACAATACGCTTCTATTTCACTTCCTATTGTTTGTAGTAACAATCTTCAAAGCTTTCTTGATGAACACCATATTAAACCTGTTATGGTATTTGAAGATCTAACAAATCCAGATACTAAAAAATTGGCTTATCGAACATTGAAGCCATTTTAAGGAATCTATCTTGTAGTCAATTTGGCTAATAGAAAATATTATGTAGGAAGCGCTGTCACAGGCAATATTTATATGCGAATGCATAAACATCTGTTTTCGAAGATGGGAAATATTTTAGTAGGAAGAGCTGTCGAAAAGTACGGATTAGAAAATTTTGTTTTTCTTGTTTTAGAGATTGTACCTCATGAGGATACTGTTGATGTTAAATTACTTCTTGAACGAGAAGACTATTATATAAAGTCTATGAGTCCTGAATATAATATTGCTCCACTAGCTACTAATAGTGCTGGTTGGGAGCATTCTTAAGAATCTTTACAGAAGATGAAACAAGATTATTAAGAGGAACGACGACAAAGAGTAGGTGAAATCAACAAAGGGAAAACTCTGTCTGAAGAGACTCGAAATCTTATGCGAGAAGCTGCACTACAACGAAAGCCAATGTCGATGGAATCTCGACTAAAATGTGCTGTAAATGTGCGACCTATTACAATAACTAATCTTGACGGTACTAATCTACAAAATTTCAGTAGTATAGTAGAAGCAGCTAAAGTAATAGAGTGCAGTTAAAAAACGATTCGACGAGCATTATAATCTAATGGTATTATTAAGCGAAAATACCTGGTAACAGATACTATTGATACATAATTCAATTAGAAACGCATTTATAGTCCTATTGTGGTCCCCCTTAAAAATTTACATAAAGAAAAGGGTAGCTATACCGACTTTGTTTAGTCAGGCAAGGTCTAGGTAAAGCCTAACAATAGAATACCTCGACAAGGGTATTGAGAAGAGAGTAAAAAACAAAATTTCTTCTTGGCGATGCAAGTGAAAACGGTTAACGGAAGTTATCACCTTTCAAGACCGTCGGTTGTATGTACAATCGCTACAGACTGGGTCACTTGTGGGTGCCTGAAATGGTGCTTAATGTACAGTCGAACATCTGATTCTAATAGTGAATCTCAAGGCCTAAAATGATGTAAATAAGAATAATAAGCTTATTTATTAATTAGGTACAACTACTATTCATTGTGATATTTGATAGTGAATAAATAGAGATGTTGTATGTTTTACCTTTTGGTCAAATGTCATTATGGGGTGCTACTGTAATTACAAACTTATTATCAGCTATACCTGTATTTGGTCAAGATATTGTTGAATTAATCTGGGGTGGTTTCTCAGTTTCTAATGCTACATTAAATAGATTCTTCTCTTTACATTATTTATTACCTTTCTTATTAGCTGCTTTAGCTGTAGCTCACTTAATTGCTTTACACGAACATGGTTCAGGTAATCCTAATGGAGTTACTGCAAGTGGAGATAGATATGCAATGCATCCTTACTTTATTTTTAAAGATTTAGTAACTATATTTGCTTTCTTCTTAGCTTTATCTATTATGGTTTTCTTCTATCCGAATGTTCTAGGACATTCTGATAATTATATACCAGCAGATCCTATGGTTACTCCAGCTTCTATTGTACCTGAATGGTATGTAAAAAGATGCCATGCTTAAGAGTAATCTTATGAATAATAAACTTCGCTATATGCTGGAAACTCCTAAAGCTTAATCTACTTTAAATAAATAAAGTAACAATGATTTAAGATATTACAATGGACAATCAGCAGGAAACCAAATTGTATATCCAATGCAAGAGTAGGATCCTCAGAGACTACACGCGAAGCTCCTTACCGGCTAGTTGCCAATTCAATTAAGAAAAGTAAGGATGAAGATATAGTCCAGCCATTATTGAAAGATAATGGGTATTACAATTATGTATTAATGTAATGTGATCTGATAACTTCCACAAGTTTAGTATGTTCACAAAATTTCTCAACTATAACTATACCTACAAAAAGATTATCAAAACTTGAAAGATCCGAATTAACTATTGAAAATCCTTTAAATGAAATTATTATAGGATTATTACTAGGAGATGGACATATTAAAAAAAGATCTTTAACAGGTAATTCTAGATTTATGTATGGTCAAAGTAGTTTAAGAATAATTACTAATAGTAGAACCGCTATCAAGTTAAGCTTTAAGTCTGGTTATATTAACTATTTACTAACGTAGCCATAAATGCACTCTTTTTAAATTATGGTGGCAGAAAGTCCGTAGTATAAGACCTAAGGATTTGAAACTATAATTCCATTATGAGCGAACTGATTAACCATTATGAAAGTTAAATAAAAATTAATCTTGGAAAAATAACTAGCTAGCTTAAAAGTCAATTTACCTGACAAATAGCTAATACTATTGTTTAGTAAACTATTAATTAATAAGGGTAAGTAATAAACTCTTCTGTAAAGTAATATTACCGCTAAAACCACTAGAACCCTTAATTTGCACTTAAAGCAATACAGTAGCAGGCAGGATTTTAGCTTTATACTAGACCCAAAGTTCTTGAAAAGCTAGGCTAATATTAAATAAACTGTTATCTAATTTGTAATATAAAATAACTCAGCTACTATTTATAAAATTCTTATAGGAAATTGTAAGTAATAAAAATTACATTGCTTAATTAGGCTTAAATAGAAAACCTTAAATGGTTATATTCAAAATTTTCGGCACTTCAAAAGTAACTTTATACTTTAAGACTGTACTATAGAGTAATAATAATTAGTTATAAATTTATAAATTAATATTATTGTCTTTAATTTTAATTAATATTAGTTTAGTACAAAGTTGCATTTATATAGAGCTAAATATGTTTAAGTTAAATTAGTGCGTTTCCCCCATCGATTCCACAGGACAGAATTATTCATCCCAATCTAAAATCACCGTGCTAGTATCACATTACTCGTTAATTCTTTTCATTGCCAATTCAGGAAAATCTCTAAATTAAATATATAAGTTTTTTATATATTTATTTTTAATTAATTAGTAACTAATAGCTCTAACTTGCTAATTGTTAGCTTTTTAAAAGTATGTATGCAAGTTATAGCCCATTTTAAGCCATAAGTTTATTAACCAATAAAATTTTAATTCATAATATGTAAGTTTATTAAACAGATCTGCACCGTTAGTGATTAAACTCCTTCTTAAATACGACTTTAGCCAGTCTAAACCTGTAACTCTTTCTATTAATTTAATAATGAGATGCAGCAATATTTATCAAAATGGTAAGATTTTACTGTTTTATAAATAAATTTCATTAGTTCGAGACCACTAGTTTTAAGATTAGTTTTCACGTATTGATTGGACGAAGGTTACGTTAAATGTTATATTATTTGAAAATAACTATTATTATCTTGACTGAATATATTGGCTCTAATCCTATTTATTCTCTTGATCCTCAGGTAACATTATTAGAAAGAAGTTTTACCTTAGATTCCATTTAGTATTAGGTTTAATCCTAAGTGAAATTTTTGCTAATCTTGTTTTTTCTTTAGTTATCTTCAATTAAAAATTTTAAGGATTTCTAACCAATAAGCTTAAATGTGCACCTTTCCTTACCTATTAGGAGACTAATTTAAGATTTCGGTTACAGTATCGGCACCATAATAGTTGGCAAATAAGAATGGACTACATTTATTCCCTTTGTTATCTCAAGTACCATTGTTAAATGATCTTAAGATTTCAGTTAGCTAGTTCACTCTTGCGAGCATTGACTAATATTCTTGACTGCTTAGATTACTACTTGGGGCTTTTCATTCCCAATGTGGCCATCTGTTCTATCAAACTTGGCTATTGATCGTAGGCTTGGTAGGCTTTTACCCCACCAACTACCATTAAACAAAATAAATCGATTCTTATAGCGGCTTGCCTTTTTATTATTCTATCTTTAATTAAAGACAGATTTATAAATTTAAGTTTCCTTTCTTATAAATAGCTAATTTATGTTTAACTAGATATTTTAATTAAACTATCCCTATTCGAGAGGTCTATAAAGTATCTAATTTATCATTACTCACCTTTACACCTTGTTCTATTTTCTAATTCGCTAATTTAATTAAAAAGGTTTCTTATATTAGTAACTTAATATTAGTCTAGCCAAAGGCTATCCTAGCTTAAAAATCTGCTACTGCTTGGCAAGAAAAAGTTTAATAAAGCCTATAATTTAAAGGTAGAATAATTTCTTGATGAGGAATCTGTAGAAGTTCAAATCTTCTTGGGCTTAAATTAATTAAATTAGTTATAGTGTCTATTATTGACAATAGTTTTAGTTAAAATATAAATATTAAATGTAACACGAAAAATTAATACCTTTAACTTAACTTAAGTTAATAGTATTTAAATTTTATTTAATAAATCTTATTTTCATAAGATATTATCTCTGTGGCTTAAACTTACTGAGTAAATTTTAGTTTAGCCGCTGTAGGCCAGACTAGCTATGCCAGTCTAGGCTAGCTAGCTATTACTACTTTCCAGATAAAGTAGTAGGCTTTGCCTAGACCAGTCTTTGGCCGCTGCTGCAGCTGTAAATATAAAGCCTCTTCATTTTAATGTTGTAATATAAATATTAAGCTAGTTTCTAGCTTTTAGCTAAAATATATAAAAATAAATAAAAATTATTAATATAATAAAAAAATTAGATTAGCTTAAATTAAAGCGACTAAAAATAAGATAAAACCTAGACTAGACTTTGTTTTTTTCCAAAGACTAGTCTTGGCTAGGCAGAAAAATTAAATTAAATGAGACTATTAAAAACCCATGTACTTCTTAGATTAGTTAATTCTTATGTAGTAGATTCACCTCAACCTGCTAATATTACTTATTTATGGAATTTTGGTTCATTATTAGCTACATGTCTAATAATACAAATATTAACTGGAGCTTTCTTAGCTATGCATTATACACCAAGTGTAGATTTTGCATTTAATAGTGTAGAACACATAATGAGAGATGTAAATAATGGATGGATTATTAGATATACACATGCTAATGTAGCTTCATTTTTCTTTATCTTTGTTTATATGCACATAGGTAGAGGATTATACTATGGTTCATATCATTCACCAAGAACATTAGTTTGGTCTATAGGAGTAATTATTTTAATTCTTATGATGGCTATAGCTTTCTTAGGTTTTATTGGCCTAAAATGGATGAGTTTTTTAATTGAGAAGTATCAAGTTTACAATACGCTTCTATTTCACTTCCTATTGTTTGTAGTAACAATCTTCAAAGCTTTCTTGATGAACACCATATTAAACCTGTTATGGTATTTGAAGATCTAACAAATCCAGATACTAAAAAATTGGCTTATCGAACATTGAAGCCATTTTAAGGAATCTATCTTGTAGTCAATTTGGCTAATAGAAAATATTATGTAGGAAGCGCTGTCACAGGCAATATTTATATGCGAATGCATAAACATCTGTTTTCGAAGATGGGAAATATTTTAGTAGGAAGAGCTGTCGAAAAGTACGGATTAGAAAATTTTGTTTTTCTTGTTTTAGAGATTGTACCTCATGAGGATACTGTTGATGTTAAATTACTTCTTGAACGAGAAGACTATTATATAAAGTCTATGAGTCCTGAATATAATATTGCTCCACTAGCTACTAATAGTGCTGGTTGGGAGCATTCTTAAGAATCTTTACAGAAGATGAAACAAGATTATTAAGAGGAACGACGACAAAGAGTAGGTGAAATCAACAAAGGGAAAACTCTGTCTGAAGAGACTCGAAATCTTATGCGAGAAGCTGCACTACAACGAAAGCCAATGTCGATGGAATCTCGACTAAAATGTGCTGTAAATGTGCGACCTATTACAATAACTAATCTTGACGGTACTAATCTACAAAATTTCAGTAGTATAGTAGAAGCAGCTAAAGTAATAGAGTGCAGTTAAAAAACGATTCGACGAGCATTATAATCTAATGGTATTATTAAGCGAAAATACCTGGTAACAGATACTATTGATACATAATTCAATTAGAAACGCATTTATAGTCCTATTGTGGTCCCCCTTAAAAATTTACATAAAGAAAAGGGTAGCTATACCGACTTTGTTTAGTCAGGCAAGGTCTAGGTAAAGCCTAACAATAGAATACCTCGACAAGGGTATTGAGAAGAGAGTAAAAAACAAAATTTCTTCTTGGCGATGCAAGTGAAAACGGTTAACGGAAGTTATCACCTTTCAAGACCGTCGGTTGTATGTACAATCGCTACAGACTGGGTCACTTGTGGGTGCCTGAAATGGTGCTTAATGTACAGTCGAACATCTGATTCTAATAGTGAATCTCAAGGCCTAAAATGATGTAAATAAGAATAATAAGCTTATTTATTAATTAGGTACAACTACTATTCATTGTGATATTTGATAGTGAATAAATAGAGATGTTGTATGTTTTACCTTTTGGTCAAATGTCATTATGGGGTGCTACTGTAATTACAAACTTATTATCAGCTATACCTGTATTTGGTCAAGATATTGTTGAATTAATCTGGGGTGGTTTCTCAGTTTCTAATGCTACATTAAATAGATTCTTCTCTTTACATTATTTATTACCTTTCTTATTAGCTGCTTTAGCTGTAGCTCACTTAAGTTAAAAAATTACTAATTTAGTGTAGCATTCGCTACTGCAGCCTCAAGGCTGCAAGGGAGTAGTAGCTTTACTAAGTCAGGGTAAGCCAAGCAGCGGCTTTGCAGATAAAAATCTGCTACTGCTTGGCAAGAAAAAGTTTAATAAAGCCTATAATTTAAAGGTAGAATAATTTCTTGATGAGGAATCTGTAGAAGTTCAAATCTTCTTGGGCTTAAATTAATTAAATTAGTTATAGTGTCTATTATTGACAATAGTTTTAGTTAAAATATAAATATTAAATGTAACACGAAAAATTAATACCTTTAACTTAACTTAAGTTAATAGTATTTAAATTTTATTTAATAAATCTTATTTTCATAAGATATTATCTCTGTGGCTTAAACTTACTGAGTAAATTTTAGTTTAGCCGCTGTAGGCCAGACTAGCTATGCCAGTCTAGGCTAGCTAGCTATTACTACTTTCCAGATAAAGTAGTAGGCTTTGCCTAGACCAGTCTTTGGCCGCTGCTGCAGCTGTAAATATAAAGCCTCTTCATTTTAATGTTGTAATATAAATATTAAGCTAGTTTCTAGCTTTTAGCTAAAATATATAAAAATAAATAAAAATTATTAATATAATAAAAAAATTAGATTAGCTTAAATTAAAGCGACTAAAAATAAGATAAAACCTAGACTAGACTTTGTTTTTTTCCAAAGACTAGTCTTGGCTAGGCAGAAAAATTAAATTAAATGAGACTATTAAAAACCCATGTACTTCTTAGATTAGTTAATTCTTATGTAGTAGATTCACCTCAACCTGCTAATATTACTTATTTATGGAATTTTGGTTCATTATTAGCTACATGTCTAATAATACAAATATTAACTGGAGCTTTCTTAGCTATGCATTATACACCAAGTGTAGATTTTGCATTTAATAGTGTAGAACACATAATGAGAGATGTAAATAATGGATGGATTATTAGATATACACATGCTAATGTAGCTTCATTTTTCTTTATCTTTGTTTATATGCACATAGGTAGAGGATTATACTATGGTTCATATCATTCACCAAGAACATTAGTTTGGTCTATAGGAGTAATTATTTTAATTCTTATGATGGCTATAGCTTTCTTAGGTTTTATTGGCCTAAAATGGATGAGTTTTTTAATTGAGAAGTATCAAGTTTACAATACGCTTCTATTTCACTTCCTATTGTTTGTAGTAACAATCTTCAAAGCTTTCTTGATGAACACCATATTAAACCTGTTATGGTATTTGAAGATCTAACAAATCCAGATACTAAAAAATTGGCTTATCGAACATTGAAGCCATTTTAAGGAATCTATCTTGTAGTCAATTTGGCTAATAGAAAATATTATGTAGGAAGCGCTGTCACAGGCAATATTTATATGCGAATGCATAAACATCTGTTTTCGAAGATGGGAAATATTTTAGTAGGAAGAGCTGTCGAAAAGTACGGATTAGAAAATTTTGTTTTTCTTGTTTTAGAGATTGTACCTCATGAGGATACTGTTGATGTTAAATTACTTCTTGAACGAGAAGACTATTATATAAAGTCTATGAGTCCTGAATATAATATTGCTCCACTAGCTACTAATAGTGCTGGTTGGGAGCATTCTTAAGAATCTTTACAGAAGATGAAACAAGATTATTAAGAGGAACGACGACAAAGAGTAGGTGAAATCAACAAAGGGAAAACTCTGTCTGAAGAGACTCGAAATCTTATGCGAGAAGCTGCACTACAACGAAAGCCAATGTCGATGGAATCTCGACTAAAATGTGCTGTAAATGTGCGACCTATTACAATAACTAATCTTGACGGTACTAATCTACAAAATTTCAGTAGTATAGTAGAAGCAGCTAAAGTAATAGAGTGCAGTTAAAAAACGATTCGACGAGCATTATAATCTAATGGTATTATTAAGCGAAAATACCTGGTAACAGATACTATTGATACATAATTCAATTAGAAACGCATTTATAGTCCTATTGTGGTCCCCCTTAAAAATTTACATAAAGAAAAGGGTAGCTATACCGACTTTGTTTAGTCAGGCAAGGTCTAGGTAAAGCCTAACAATAGAATACCTCGACAAGGGTATTGAGAAGAGAGTAAAAAACAAAATTTCTTCTTGGCGATGCAAGTGAAAACGGTTAACGGAAGTTATCACCTTTCAAGACCGTCGGTTGTATGTACAATCGCTACAGACTGGGTCACTTGTGGGTGCCTGAAATGGTGCTTAATGTACAGTCGAACATCTGATTCTAATAGTGAATCTCAAGGCCTAAAATGATGTAAATAAGAATAATAAGCTTATTTATTAATTAGGTACAACTACTATTCATTGTGATATTTGATAGTGAATAAATAGAGATGTTGTATGTTTTACCTTTTGGTCAAATGTCATTATGGGGTGCTACTGTAATTACAAACTTATTATCAGCTATACCTGTATTTAGTTAATTTTAAAGCATCCATTAAAGTTGGCGTCCCGCAACCTGATTAGTCTAGCCAAAGGAAAGTAGTAGTAGCTAGCTAGCCTAGACTGTCTAGTCTTACAAAGCTAGTTTATTTAAGGCCTAGTTAAATTCAACCTTGCTAGCCCTTATAGTTTTAGAAGGAATTAGCAGTCAAGCTGCTAATCCAATTACATTGGAATAGCTTTGCTAGTCTTTAAAAGCTTTAATATAAATACTATTTATTAAGCCTCAACTATATTATGTTTTAGCTGCTGGCAACATCAAACTAGATCTACTAAAAGTAGTTAAGTTAAAAAATTACTAATTTAGTGTAGCATTCGCTACTGCAGCCTCAAGGCTGCAAGGGAGTAGTAGCTTTACTAAGTCAGGGTAAGCCAAGCAGCGGCTTTGCAGATAAAAATCTGCTACTGCTTGGCAAGAAAAAGTTTAATAAAGCCTATAATTTAAAGGTAGAATAATTTCTTGATGAGGAATCTGTAGAAGTTCAAATCTTCTTGGGCTTAAATTAATTAAATTAGTTATAGTGTCTATTATTGACAATAGTTTTAGTTAAAATATAAATATTAAATGTAACACGAAAAATTAATACCTTTAACTTAACTTAAGTTAATAGTATTTAAATTTATTTAATAAATCTTATTTTCATAAGATATTATCTCTGTGGCTTAAACTTACTGAGTAAATTTTAGTTTAGCCGCTGTAGGCCAGACTAGCTATGCCAGTCTAGGCTAGCTAGCTATTACTACTTTCCAGATAAAGTAGTAGGCTTTGCCTAGACCAGTCTTTGGCCGCTGCTGCAGCTGTAAATATAAAGCCTCTTCATTTTAATGTTGTAATATAAATATTAAGCTAGTTTCTAGCTTTTAGCTAAAATATATAAAAATAAATAAAAATTATTAATATAATAAAAAAATTAGATTAGCTTAAATTAAAGCGACTAAAAATAAGATAAAACCTAGACTAGACTTTGTTTTTTTCCAAAGACTAGTCTTGGCTAGGCAGAAAAATTAAATTAAATGAGACTATTAAAAACCCATGTACTTCTTAGATTAGTTAATTCTTATGTAGTAGATTCACCTCAACCTGCTAATATTACTTATTTATGGAATTTTGGTTCATTATTAGCTACATGTCTAATAATACAAATATTAACTGGAGCTTTCTTAGCTATGCATTATACACCAAGTGTAGATTTTGCATTTAATAGTGTAGAACACATAATGAGAGATGTAAATAATGGATGGATTATTAGATATACACATGCTAATGTAGCTTCATTTTTCTTTATCTTTGTTTATATGCACATAGGTAGAGGATTATACTATGGTTCATATCATTCACCAAGAACATTAGTTTGGTCTATAGGAGTAATTATTTTAATTCTTATGATGGCTATAGCTTTCTTAGGTTTTATTGGCCTAAAATGGATGAGTTTTTTAATTGAGAAGTATCAAGTTTACAATACGCTTCTATTTCACTTCCTATTGTTTGTAGTAACAATCTTCAAAGCTTTCTTGATGAACACCATATTAAACCTGTTATGGTATTTGAAGATCTAACAAATCCAGATACTAAAAAATTGGCTTATCGAACATTGAAGCCATTTTAAGGAATCTATCTTGTAGTCAATTTGGCTAATAGAAAATATTATGTAGGAAGCGCTGTCACAGGCAATATTTATATGCGAATGCATAAACATCTGTTTTCGAAGATGGGAAATATTTTAGTAGGAAGAGCTGTCGAAAAGTACGGATTAGAAAATTTTGTTTTTCTTGTTTTAGAGATTGTACCTCATGAGGATACTGTTGATGTTAAATTACTTCTTGAACGAGAAGACTATTATATAAAGTCTATGAGTCCTGAATATAATATTGCTCCACTAGCTACTAATAGTGCTGGTTGGGAGCATTCTTAAGAATCTTTACAGAAGATGAAACAAGATTATTAAGAGGAACGACGACAAAGAGTAGGTGAAATCAACAAAGGGAAAACTCTGTCTGAAGAGACTCGAAATCTTATGCGAGAAGCTGCACTACAACGAAAGCCAATGTCGATGGAATCTCGACTAAAATGTGCTGTAAATGTGCGACCTATTACAATAACTAATCTTGACGGTACTAATCTACAAAATTTCAGTAGTATAGTAGAAGCAGCTAAAGTAATAGAGTGCAGTTAAAAAACGATTCGACGAGCATTATAATCTAATGGTATTATTAAGCGAAAATACCTGGTAACAGATACTATTGATACATAATTCAATTAGAAACGCATTTATAGTCCTATTGTGGTCCCCCTTAAAAATTTACATAAAGAAAAGGGTAGCTATACCGACTTTGTTTAGTCAGGCAAGGTCTAGGTAAAGCCTAACAATAGAATACCTCGACAAGGGTATTGAGAAGAGAGTAAAAAACAAAATTTCTTCTTGGCGATGCAAGTGAAAACGGTTAACGGAAGTTATCACCTTTCAAGACCGTCGGTTGTATGTACAATCGCTACAGACTGGGTCACTTGTGGGTGCCTGAAATGGTGCTTAATGTACAGTCGAACATCTGATTCTAATAGTGAATCTCAAGGCCTAAAATGATGTAAATAAGAATAATAAGCTTATTTATTAATTAGGTACAACTACTATTCATTGTGATATTTGATAGTGAATAAATAGAGATGTTGTATGTTTTACCTTTTGGTCAAATGTCATTATGGGGTGCTACTGTAATTACAAACTTATTATCAGCTATACCTGTATTTGGTCAAGATATTGTTGAATTAATCTGGGGTGGTTTCTCAGTTTCTAATGCTACATTAAATAGATTCTTCTCTTTACATTATTTATTACCTTTCTTATTAGCTGCTTTAGCTGTAGCTCACTTAATTGCTTTACACGAACATGGTTCAGGTAATCCTAATGGAGTTACTGCAAGTGGAGATAGATATGCAATGCATCCTTACTTTATTTTTAAAGATTTAGTAACTATATTTGCTTTCTTCTTAGCTTTATCTATTATGGTTTTCTTCTATCCGAATGTTCTAGGACATTCTGATAATTATATACCAGCAGATCCTATGGTTACTCCAGCTTCTATTGTACCTGAATGGTATGTAAAAAGATGCCATGCTTAAGAGTAATCTTATGAATAATAAACTTCGCTATATGCTGGAAACTCCTAAAGCTTAATCTACTTTAAATAAATAAAGTAACAATGATTTAAGATATTACAATGGACAATCAGCAGGAAACCAAATTGTATATCCAATGCAAGAGTAGGATCCTCAGAGACTACACGCGAAGCTCCTTACCGGCTAGTTGCCAATTCAATTGATAATTTTTGTAGATAGTTAAGTTGAAAATTTTTAATATAATTGTGGAAGTTACAGATCACATTCATTATAAATTTAATACCATTATTCAATAATGGGCTAATTATCTTCTTTTTTAAGAAATTGGTAATCAGTAAGACTTAGTAATATCTTGAGGAACTTTATGGATTCAAATTTGTTTCTAAATTATATTGTATATTTAAATATTGTTACTTATTTATTTAAAATTAAGTTTAGATGTCAGAAATAACTTTATTTTATAATTACTTTAAAGTCTTATTTAATAACTATTGTAAAATTACACTGTGCCTTAATCTGAGAAATTTTAGTTTAGATGTAGCAACTAGCTATCAAGTCTAGGCTAATAGCTATATACTTACAGATAAATAGTAGGCTTGCCTAATCATCTTTGGACGCTTGCAGTTAATATAAAGCCTTCATTTAAGTTGAATTAAATATTAAGCTAGTTTCTAGCTTTTAGCTAAATTAAAAATAATAAAAAGTTTTTAATATAATAAAAAAATTAGATTGTTAATTAAAGCGACTAAAAATAAGATAAAACCTAGATAACTTATATTTTCCAAAGACTAGTCTTGGCTAGCAAAAAATTAATTAAATAGACTATTAAAAACCCATGTACTTCTTAGATTAGTTAAATCTTATTAGTATTCACCTAACCTGCTAATATTACTTATAATGATTTGTTCATTATTAAATACATTTAATATAAAAATTAATGGGCTTTATTCATATATACACAAGTTAGATTTTCTTACAACATTACAACACAAAGTGATAATCTGATGATATTAATATACACTGCTAATGTATATTTTTCTTACTTTTTTATTGCACAGTAAGGATTATATATGTTCATATCTTTCACAAAACATTAGTTTCTATTGGTAATTATTTAAATCTTATAGGCTAAGCTTTCTTAGCTTTTATTGTAAAAGTATTTTTAATGAAGATCAAGTTTACAATACGTTCTATTAATTATTTATGTAGTACATCTAATTTCTTATGAAACCATATTAAACCTGTTATGGTATTTGAAGATCTAACAAATCCAGATCTAAAAAATTGGCTTATCGAACATTGAAGCCATTTTAAGGAATCTATCTTTAGTCAATTTGGCTAATAGAAAATATTATTTAGGAAGCGCTGTCACAGGCAATATTTATATCGAATATAAACATCTGTTTTCGAAGATGGGAAATATTTTAGTAGGAAGAGCTGTCGAAAAGTACGGATTAGAAAATTTTGTTTTTCTTGTTTTAGAGATTGTACCTCATGAGGATACTGTTGATGTTAAATTACTTCTTGAACGAGAAGACTATTATATAAAGTCTATGAGTCCTGAATATAATATTGCTCCACTAGCTACTAATAGTGCTGGTTGGGAGCATTCTTAAGAATCTTTACAGAAGATGAAACAAGATTATTAAGAGGAACGACGACAAAGAGTAGGTGAAATCAACAAAGGGAAAACTCTGTCTGAAGAGACTCGAAATCTTATGCGAGAAGCTGCACTACAACGAAAGCCAATGTCGATGGAATCTCGACTAAAATGTGCTGTAAATGTGCGACCTATTACAATAACTAATCTTGACGGTACTAATCTACAAAATTTCAGTAGTATAGTAGAAGCAGCTAAAGTAATAGAGTGCAGTTAAAAAACGATTCGACGAGCATTATAATCTAATGGTATTATTAAGCGAAAATACCTGGTAACAGATACTATTGATACATAATTCAATTAGAAACGCATTTATAGTCCTATTGTGGTCCCCCTTAAAAATTTACATAAAGAAAAGGGTAGCTATACCGACTTTGTTTAGTCAGGCAAGGTCTAGGTAAAGCCTAACAATAGAATACCTCGACAAGGGTATTGAGAAGAGAGTAAAAAACAAAATTTCTTCTTGGCGATGCAAGTGAAAACGGTTAACGGAAGTTATCACCTTTCAAGACCGTCGGTTGTATGTACAATCGCTACAGACTGGGTCACTTGTGGGTGCCTGAAATGGTGCTTAATGTACAGTCGAACATCTGATTCTAATAGTGAATCTCAAGGCCTAAAATGATGTAAATAAGAATAATAAGCTTATTTATTAATTAGGTACAACTACTATTCATTGTGATATTTGATAGTGAATAAATAGAGATGTTGTATGTTTTACCTTTTGGTCAAATGTCATTATGGGGTGCTACTGTAATTACAAACTTATTATCAGCTATACCTGTATTTGGTCAAGATATTGTTGAATTAATCTGGGGTGGTTTCTCAGTTTCTAATGCTACATTAAATAGATTCTTCTCTTTACATTATTTATTACCTTTCTTATTAGCTGCTTTAGCTGTAGCTCACTTAATTGCTTTACACGAACATGGTTCAGGTAATCCTAATGGAGTTACTGCAAGTGGAGATAGATATGCAATGCATCCTTACTTTATTTTTAAAGATTTAGTAACTATATTTGCTTTCTTCTTAGCTTTATCTATTATGGTGGCAGACATAGTCCGCTAGTATAAGACCTAAGGGATTTGAACCCTTATAATATCCATTATGAGCGAACTGCATTAACCATTATGCTAAAGTCTTAAATTAAAAATTAATCTTGGAAAAATAACTAGCTGCAGCTTAAAAGTCAAGTCTTACCTGACAAAGTCAGCTAGTACTACTATTGTTTAGTAAACATGTATTAAATTAATAAGGGGTAGAGTAATCGAAACTCTGTCTGTAAAGTGTAAATTTACCGCTAAAACCACTCAGCTAACCCCTTAATATTGCTAAACTTAAAGCAATCACTAATAGCAACGGCAGCAGATTTTATAAGCCGCTGTAGCGTACGCTAGCACCCAAAGCAGTTGCCTTGAAAAGGCTAGGCTATTAATTAATTTAAAAAGCAGCCTAGTTTAAGCTAGTATTGCTGTAATAGCAAAGCTACTCCAGGCCATCTATTTAAATAAACATTCCTTCTATAGGAATACTAATGGCAGTAGCAGTATTAGTAGCATTCGCTACGCTAGTTTGGCTGTTAGTCTGGCAAAGCCTATAAAATGGGGGGTATAAATTGAAATATTTTCCAGCAGCACCTTCCAGTACGGCTACCTTGCTATGACTTTTGAGATGTTACTCAGAAGGGTTAACTGAAACTAATTAGCTTAACAAATTTGTACTAAATAACAAATATTTAGCGCTAAAGCCAATAATTATAAATTGTTTTTCAGCAAACCAAAGGTTGCATTTATAATTAAAGAGCTAAAATTTGTTGTAAGTTATAATTAAGCGGCAGTTTCCCCCGATCCGAGCTTCTCCCCAGCGACAGACAGTTAGTTCATCCCGAATGCTATCTTCACCGTTGCGCTAGTGATCAACGATTACTCGAAATTCCTTCTTCATGTTGCCGAATTTCAGGCAACAATCTGCTCAAATTAAATATAATTAACTTTCTTTAATGATTAGCTCTTCCTTTTTTAATTAATTTAGTAACAACAATAGCTGCTAAACTTAGTTAAGGTTTCGCTTCACTTTGTAAAAGTTTTGTGTGGCACGTCTATAGCCCAGTTCGTTAGAGCCATAACGACTTGTCTTAGCCCCAAATGAAAATATTTAAAATTCATAAATTGTTAAGTATAAATTAACAACAGGGATTGCGTCCGTTAGTGGAGTTAACCTCACTTCTTAAAATACGGACTGACGACAGCCATGCAACACCTGTAAACTCCTTTCTATTAATTTAATAGATAGCTGACTGGCAGCAAGAGTTTATGCAAGAACTGGTAAGATTTTACGCGTAGTTTCGTATTAAATAACATGCTTCACTTCGTTTGCTCCGAGACCGACTAATTTTTTTGGTTTCAGTTTTGCAACCGTACTCGCAAGGCGGAATGGTTATCGCGTTAACATCGTTACTAGTTTATTTTAAAACTAACAACCACCATTCATCGTTGACAGTGAGAGATATCTGGGTCTCTAATCCTATTTTCTATTCTCACCTTCGTTCCTCAGCGTCAATCATATTAGATAAAAGTTTTCACCATTAGTATTCCATTTAGTATCTACGGATTTCATCCCTACTCTAAACATTATTTGGCTTATCCTCTGTTTGATTCTAGCTTTAATTCATTATTAATTACTTTAAAATTTAAAGAGCTTTCTAACCAATAACTTTTAAAGCAGCCTACTTACCTTTTACGCCTGATTAGGACGACTAACGTTTGCGTTTCTGGCGTTACCGAGTCTTCTGGCACCAGTAATGTTGGACAACACTTATAGTAAGGTACTATCATTTTTTTTTCCCTTACGTTATCTCAAGTACCATTGTTAAATGATCTTAAGATTTCAGTTAGCTAGTTCACTCTTGCGAGCATTGACTAATATTCTTGACTGCTGGTAGATTACTCTACTTGGGGCTTTTCATTCCCAATGTGGCCCATCTGTTCTATCAAACTTGGCTATTGATCGTAGGCTTGGTAGGCTTTTAACCCCACCAACTACCATTAAACAAAATAAATCGATTCTTATAGCGGCTTGCCTTTTTATTATTCTATCTTTAATTAAAGACAGATTTATAAATTTAAGCTTTCCTTTCTTATAAATAGCTAATTTATGTTTAACTAGATATTTTTAATTAAAACTATCCCCTATTCGAGAGGTCTATAAAGTATCTAATTTATCATTACTCACCTTTACACCTTGTTCTATTTTCTAATTCGCTAATTTAATTAAAAAGGTTTCCTTATATTAGTAACTTAATATTAGTCTAGCCAAAGGCTATCCTAGCTTGTTAGGTACTAGAACAAAGATTCGCATGTCTTAAAACTACTGAATAACGTTCAATCAGAGCCAAAATTAAACTCATACTGAAAATTTAATCAAAGCTAAATAACTTTGTCGTATTTTTATTTGCTTTTGCAATTTGTCTATATCTCTTTTAATTAAATTTGCAATTTAAAATAATTAATATTTTATTAAAATTAGCCTAGCCTTGACTTTGTAAAAAAGTAAGCTAGGCTAATAATTATAAGACATAAACAGTAGCTACGCTAGTATTTGTAACAAACAAGTATAAGCTGTTGACAAAGGTTAAGTAGACTAGCGAACGCTACAAAACTAAAACTTAGTCTAAATAAACTAGGCAAAGCCTAGCGTACGCTAAACCTATTCCAACAAATTATGAGTTGATCAACAAAATAACCAAGAGATCAGTAAGAAATTGGAATAACTATGTTCACAGTGTTAAAGATAATTGATTATAAGCAATGAGCTAATCTTTTTTTCTATCAATTCTTTTTGGACTAAATACGTAGATAATATTACACAAGATCAAACACGTGTTAATTTTATTCCGAGTAAAAACTGTATTAGTATAATACTAACCTTAGGTCATCTAAAAAAATTAAGTAAAGCTGATAGAGGGGACTATTTCATAGAATATGTGCAAGATATACTTTTACATGAAAAGTGATGAGTATAAAACTGATATGGTTTTATATATAATTAGCTCATTTGTTGGCAAAGCCTAGCGTTACGCTAGAGGCTAAAGCTACAAAATTAAAGTTAGAAATCTAACCTTAAAATTTACTTCATTTTACTAAAAGAGTATTAATTAAATATTTAATATGTTAGACACTATCTAATACTTTAATTGCAACAATAATGTTAGCAGCAGCAAAATACATAGGAGCAGGAGTAGCTTGCTCTGGATTAATCGGAGCTGGAGCAGGAATCGGAACAGTATTCGGTTCATTAATCTTAGCTACAGCTAGAAATCCTCAATTAAGAGGACAATTATTCTCTTACGCAATCTTAGGATTCGCTTTAGCCGAAGCCACAGGGTTATTCGCTCTAATGATGGCATTCTTATTATTATACTCATAATTTATATATTACTTATTTATGAATTTTGTTCATTATTAGCTACATGTCTAATAATACAAATATTAACTGGAGCTTTCTTAGCTATGCATTATACACCAAGTGTGTTTTCATTTAATAGTGTAGAACACATAATGAGAGATGTAAATAATGGATGGATTATTAGATATACACATGCTAATGTAGCTTCATTTTTCTTTATCTTTGTTTATATGCACATAGGTAGAGGATTATACTATGGTTCATATCATTCACCAAGAACATTAGTTTGGTCTATAGGAGTAATTATTTTAATTCTTATGATGGCTATAGCTTTCTTAGGTTTTATTGGCCTAAAATGGATGAGTTTTTTAATTGAGAAGTATCAAGTTTACAATACGCTTCTATTTCACTTCCTATTGTTTGTAGTAACAATCTTCAAAGCTTTCTTGATGAACACCATATTAAACCTGTTATGGTATTTGAAGATCTAACAAATCCAGATACTAAAAAATTGGCTTATCGAACATTGAAGCCATTTTAAGGAATCTATCTTGTAGTCAATTTGGCTAATAGAAAATATTATGTAGGAAGCGCTGTCACAGGCAATATTTATATGCGAATGCATAAACATCTGTTTTCGAAGATGGGAAATATTTTAGTAGGAAGAGCTGTCGAAAAGTACGGATTAGAAAATTTTGTTTTTCTTGTTTTAGAGATTGTACCTCATGAGGATACTGTTGATGTTAAATTACTTCTTGAACGAGAAGACTATTATATAAAGTCTATGAGTCCTGAATATAATATTGCTCCACTAGCTACTAATAGTGCTGGTTGGGAGCATTCTTAAGAATCTTTACAGAAGATGAAACAAGATTATTAAGAGGAACGACGACAAAGAGTAGGTGAAATCAACAAAGGGAAAACTCTGTCTGAAGAGACTCGAAATCCCCCCCCCCCCCCCCCCCCCCCCCCCCCCCCCCCCCCCCCCCCCCCCCCCCCCCCCCCCCCCCCCCCCCCCCCCCCCCCCCCCCCCCCCCCCCCCCCCCCCCCCCCCCCCCCCCCCCCCCCCCCCCCCCCCCCCCCCCCCGGGGGGGGGGGGGGGGGGGGGGGGGGGGGGGGGGGGGGGGGGGGGGGGGGGGGGGGGGGGGGGGGGGGGGGGGGGGGGGGGGGGGGGGGGGGGGGGGGGGGGGGGGGGGGGGGGGGGGGGGGGGGGGGGGGGGGGGGGGGGGGGGGGGGGGGGGGGGGGGGTTAAGAGTAATCTTATGAATAATAAACTTCGCTATATGCTGGAAACTCCTAAAGCTTAAAAAAAAAAAAACAATGATTTAAGATATTACAATGGACAATCAGCAGGAAACCAAATTGTATATCCAATGCAAGAGTAGGATCCTCAGAGACTACACGCGAAGCTCCTTACCGGCTAGTTGCCAATTCAATTACAGAGATGAACATTAAGAGAAGACAAGTAGTAATCTTCTGAGCTGAAACTTATGCAAGCTACTCACAGCCATGTCATGGACTCGACTAATGTGCTGTTTGCGTATTAATAACAACTTAGGTCTACACAAAATAGGTTGTAAACACTAAAGTTGGTCATTAAAAAACATTCGAAATATAATAATGTATTATTAACGAAAATATTAAAGATACATTATTAATTATAGAACGCATTAGCCATTGTGGCCCTTAAAAATTTCTAAAAAGGGAGCTATACGATTTGTTTATAGAATCTGGTAAAGCCTAACATAAATACCTACAAGGTATTAAAGAGAGTAAAAAATTTTCTTGCGTAATAAAACGAACGGATTATACCTTTAAACCTGGTTATTAAAGCTAAATGGGTCCTTTTTAAATGGTGCAACAGCAACACTATCTATAGTGATTAGGCTAAAATGAGTAAAAGAATAATAGCTTTTTATTATTGGTAACTCTTTATTTATATTTTATAATAAATAAATTTATTTTACCTTTGGTCAATGCATTAGGGGGCCTGATTACAATTTTTCGCTTACCTGTTTTGGTCAGTATTGTTAATAATTGGTGTTTTAGTTAATGAAAAATAATTTTCTTTAATATTTATTACTTCTATTTGCAGCTGTTCAAATTGTTTAAATGGTTAGTAATCTAATGGAGTTACTGAATGAGATAGATAAATGCAATGTATCCTTATAATTAAGTTATTTACTAAATTATTTTTTTTTTAATATGGCATTTTATAAATGTCTACTTCAATGAATAGGCAAACGCATTATAGTACACTATCTATGGTTATTACTTCTATATAGCTAAGTATTAAGAGATCCTATGTTACAAAGGCTGAAAATATTCCTAAATTAGAAACTCTAATAATCTTTTATATAATTTAATCAACTATTAATTATTAAATAACTACTTTTAAACAAATGTCTATCAAGGCAAAATAGAGACTGAATCGAATCCTTACGGTATTGCCAATTAATTAAGAAAAAAGCTTTGAAGATATAATCTGCTTGTAAAATTAAGAGTATAATTAGGTAATAAGGTAGATCTATAACCAAACATTGAGTAAGTAAATCCTAAATAAATATATTAAACAGCAAAAAAAGGCAAAGCTTACTAAAATGAAAATAATTTAAAAAACTATTATAATTAAAGAAGCTAAGAAAGATAACTAATATAATTTCTTAACAATTATTGATAGCTACTGCTAAACTTTAAGCCTTATCTACACTAATTACTTGTATAATTACACCAAGGTAATACAAAAATTAAACTAAAAAACCATTGTAATAGAGAGTAAGTTGTTATACACCAGTATCTAATTTAGCGATATTTATACCTGTACCAGTTAATTTATTGGCTAAACCATAAGGCCCTAATAATTCTATAGCTCCTCTATCTATATTTTTAGAAATATTATAACCAAGTTTAAATCCACTTTGTACTAAATAATGATTATAAACTACATCAAAATAATATTTACCATTTAAAAACCCATATATTTTTCTTCCTTGCCATAGGCCATAATTATTTACTAAATTATTTAAGAATCTAGGTTGTAAATGATATAAATAAAGAGCACTAGAAGCACCTAATAAACTAAGTATAGCAGGTAATAATTTAATTGTAGTACTTAAAGAGAATTCAGCTTCAATTAAAGGATTATTATTAGGTCTTATGAATAAAGAATTTCCGAAGAAATCTGAACCTACACCTACAAATAAATCACTAGCAACGAATCCAAAGAAAATACTAAATAAAGCTAAAATTAATAGAGGGATAATAACAGGTAATTTAGATTCATGTGAATTTAAATAAGATTGTTTTGGACCATTAGCTGTTCCTAAGAAAACTAAACTTATTAATCTAAAACTATAGAAAGCTGTAATACCTGCTGTAATAGATCCTAAAGTGTAAGCATACATTCCACTAAAACTATATTGTCCAAAAGCTAATTCTAAAATTAAATCTTTACTATAGAATCCAGTTAAGAAAGGTGTAGCTAATAAACTTAAAGAACCTGCTAACATAGCAGAATATGTAAATGGTAAGAATTTTATTAATCCACCCATTCTTCTTACATCTTGTTGATCTTGGAATGAATGAATTACAGCACCTGCACCTAAGAATAATAAAGCTTTAAAGAAAGCATGATTTACAGTATGCATTAAAGCAACATTGTATTGACTTAATCCTATTGCCATCATCATATATCCTAATTGAGATATAGTACTGAAAGCAATTATTCTTTTTAAATCATTACCTAATAAACCACAAGTACCAGCAAAAAAAGCTGTACTTGATCCTATTATTACTATTACTAATAAAGCATCTGGACTATATTCTAATATTGGTGAACTTCTTAATAATAAATAGATACCTGCAGTTACTAGTGTAGCAGCATGTAGTAAAGCACTTACTGGTGTTGGAGCTTCCATACTACCAGGTAACCATGAATGTAATGGTATATTAGCACTTTTAGCTAAAGCACCACCTAATAATAATAAAGATATTATACTTATTGCTAATTCATTCATATATGGTACTAAAGTAAATATTTGAGAATAATTAAATGTTCCAAATAATGCAAATATAGCAAAGAATCCTATACTCATTAACATATCTCCTCCTCTATTCATTGTAAATGCTAATATTGCAGCTTTATTCGCTTGTATTCTTGTAAAATAGAAATTAATTAATAAATAAGATACTACTCCTATTGCTTCCCATCCTACAAACAATACAAAATAATTACCACCACATATTAATACTAACATTCCACCTGTAAAGGCTGATAAATATGAGAAAAATCTTTGATTATGAGGATCTGCAGATAAATAATCTATACTATAGATATGTATTAATGTTGAACAATATATTACTGCTAATCCTAATGATACTGTTAATTGATCAAAATAGAATTCCCATGATATTTGTAAAATTTCTGAATCTAACCATGTTCCTATATTAATATATACTGGTGATCCACATAAACCTACTTCATAAAAAGCTATACTCATTAATATTGAACAGATTATTAAACTACCACAAGTTACTATATGTGATCCTGTTACTCCTACTTTTCTACCTAATAAACCGGATACTAATGATCCTAATATTGGTAATACTATAATTCCTAAATACATTTAATTTCTTAATGAAATTGTTCCTCTTAATCTATAATATGCTACTAAAATACTTAAACCTATAACAGATTCTGCACCTGCTATTGATATTATATATATACTAAATGTTTGACCTACATTATCATCAAACCCATAAGAACTTATTAATACTAATAAAGTTACAGCTAATAACATTATTTCTATGGCTATGATCATAAGTATTATATTTTTTCTATTTAATATAAATCCTAAGATTCCTATTAAAAATAATAATATTGATAAATTCATTGTTTTTTTTAGTTCTAGCTACTAACATTCTTGTTTACATTTAATAATTGCTGCACTTAATTTTATAAGCCTAAAACAATAGTAGTAGCATTCGCTACGCTAGGCTTTGCCTAGACAAAGTAAGCTAGCCTAGCGTACGCTAGTGGCTGCAGCTAATGTGACTAGGCAAGTCAGCAAAAGTCTAATCCATACTAGGCCTAAAGTTTACTAGGCTTTACCTATTCCTGGCCTAGTTGTAGACAAACTAATACCGCTATAAATACTCTGCCACTGGAACAGATAAAACAAAATCTACTCCAGAGCTAAAATTAACACCTTTTACTAGCTGTTGATGAAATAAAAAAAGTAAGCTAGCCTGTTGTTTTAGCAAAAAAGGCTAGTCTAGTAAAGCTACTGCAAGTCTTAATTTCTTAATTGGAGAAAGATAGATTCGAACTATCATATTTGTAGTGCAAATACAACTGATTACCATTATCAGATTCCCCCCCTTAATTAATTAATAGTATTTATATTATATAGTAGTAGCATTCGCTACGCTAGGCTGTTCCTATAGCCTTGTTTATCATAAAAATTTGATGTGAACATCAAAGACTAGGATTGCTTTACCTAGCTAAAGGCATCTTTCCTTGTCCTTGCTAAAGCCAGGCTTTGTTGATTTAATCAACTCTAACTCTTTTATATTTTAATAATTTAAATACATATCTTCTAAGTTAAAAGCTTAGTTAAGCTAGTCTTGCTAAGCCTAATGCTAGTTAAAGCTAATTAATTAAACTGGTTCTTAATAATTATAGCAAATTAGTGGGGGTTGTAGTTGCAGCCACTAGCGTACGCTAGGCTACTAGCAGTCTTTTAGCTGTAATAGCTTACGTTAGGCTCTGCGAAATAGTACTAAACAATTAAAAATAACAAAAATAGTTAAATAAAACCTACTAGTTGCTTTAAAGTAAGCTAGCAATTAAGTGTTACCCCAGAAGTAAACAGCAACAAATAAGAATAACCAAACTACATCTACAAAGTGCCAGTATAAAATACTAGCTTCAAAGTTAAAGTGGTGTTTTGTAGTACTATGGTAATTAATAATTCTAGATAAAGCTACAGTAATAAATATTGTTCCTACTATTACGTGTAATCCGTGTAATCCTGTACTACAGAAGAAAGCTGAACCATAAACACTATCAGCTATTGTAAATCCAGCTTCAGAATATTCATAGTATTGTAAAGCAGTGAATACTATAGCTAAAATTATTGTAAAGATTACTCCATCTATAGTTCCTTTTCTATTTCCAGCTATTAGAGCATGGTGTCCATATGTAATGAAAGCACCACTACTTAATAATAAGAATGTATTTAATAATGGTATAGCAAAAGGATCTAATGGTGTTATACCTACTGGAGGCCAAGAACCTCCTATTTCTATAGCAGGAGATAAACTAGAATGGAAGAAAGCCCAGAATATAGATAAGAAAGCAAATACTTCACTAACGATAAATAATACTATACCAAACATTAATCCGTTTTTTACTTCTTTTGTATGGTGTCCTAAATAAGTTCCTTCTATAACTACATCTCTAAACCATAATATCATTCCAAATAGTGTTAATATAAACCCTGAAGTTAAAATATATCCACCATATGGATAACCGTGCATATAAGTAACTGCACCTATTGTTAAATTTAATAATGAGAAACTAGTTAATATTGGCCAAGGAGATGGATCTACTAAATGAAAAGGAAAATGTTGAAATTTATTAATTGTATTATTTTGTAACATTTTCTATTTTGTTTAAATATTAGCCTTAACATTCTATTTTCAACCTTTAGGCTTGCCGAAAAATAACATACTAGCAACCTGGCTGCAATATTGCAAGGCGGCTACTGCTATAACAGCTCAAGCTGCAGCGTATAAACTGCTGCAATATAGAATTACTTAGTATATACTAATATATTTTTTATTGTTTATTTGTTTTAAACTTTATATTTTTATATTAATATAAGATACTTTTATAGGTGTTTTTTAATAAAGGTCTTTCCTTGATGTAGCGACAGATATAGACTAGCGTTAGCTGACTATGTCAGCTGCTGCAGCAGCATATAAAATATGAACTTAGTGAAGGTATAAGCAAACCAGTTCATATTTTATGATGGGGGTCATTTAAATAAAAATCCAACTATTCCTATTAAAGGAATATAATTTCTATTTTATTAGTAGCTGCAGCAGATAAAATCTGGACTAGCAGCTGTTAATGAATCAACAAAGACAAAGTAAAGCCTAGGCTAGCTTATCCTATAACATATTATAATAATAATATAGCTATACTAAACACTACTTGGGCTATAATTATACTTAAAATTAAAAGACAATTAAGTATTAAATAATATTTAGTATACAATTGTCTTAATTGGATTATTTTTGCTAATTTAGGGTACCTTACTTCTAGATTAAACTTATTTATTAAAATATTACCGTAAAATATAAAGATTATATTCAATAAACAAGAAAATAAAACAGAATTCAGTAATAATAAGGAAACTGCTAATTTTTGTATACCACCTAGACTTTCAAACCATTCAAAATCTAAATCTAAAATACTAGACTTTTTAGGTTTATCAATATCTATTGTAGAATTAGAACTAGAGTCTTCAATTTTAACTTGAGGATCTTGTGGTTTATTTATTTCTCCAGAATTAAATAAACCGTTTAAAGTTTCATTTAAAGTCTCAATTTCTCTACCTACCTTAAAACCACTGTTTTTAACTTCTTCAGCCAATTTTATTATTTCACTTTTTTCGAAAGTATCACTAATAGTTTTTTGCTTTAAAGCTTCAGTTTTTTCGATATGTTCATCTAACAAAGATTTAGTATTCATAAAAGCAGTTTTCATATTTTCAGAAGCTAATTTTTTAAAATCTGTATTATCTAATACAATTATTAAAGTATTTCTAACTTTTTTATCTTCATCAATTGATTCAGCTAATACCTGTTCATCTTTGATTATATCTGGTGATTTTTTAAGGTCAAGATTATTTTTAATCCACTCATTTTTAACAGTATAATAAGAAGAAAGAAGTCCTAATCCTGCTCCACCAGTTAAAACAATTTCCTTAAGTTTATTAGATATTCCAGCTTCCAAGTATTTATTATTAACATTTTCATAGTAATAATAATCTTGAAACATTAAAATAACGTTAGTAAAAAAAAGGAATAAAATAAAGCATAATTTTAGCCAAAAATTAAATTCTTTAAAAATGTACAATAAATCAAATTTATTAGAACTAAATGAAAGCAAAACAAAAATAAATAAAAGGCTAGAAATAGCCAAGGCTTGTCTGCTATAGCTAAATCTAGGCTTAGTATTAGATATAGTGGGGGAGCAGTTTCTTATTACATTTATACTATTGCTAGATAAATGTGCATTTTCTTCAGTATTATTAATTTTAGAAATTACTATTGTAGCAAACATAGCTAATAGTAATATTACACTTAAAGTAATTAATAATACAGCCCCATAAGTATATAAACTGTAACCTAATGATTCTATTTGTTGGAAGTCTGTAATAATTACATCACTACTTTGACTTGTAAAAATAGTAGCTGCAGCTGATAAATGGTTATTAGTTATAATAGAATTGATTAAATCAATAGATACTACATTAGACCAATTATTAGCCAAGTCATTACTTGTACCAGATAATAAAGTATTTAAATAAGTTATTTTATCTAAGAATATAGATATAGCTGGTACATTATTAAAGTTAAATGGTATAATACTAAAAATTATAAAAATAAATAAAGAACCTATTGCTATAGCTAAAGGTAAATTTTTAGTATATTGGCTACCTGTTTCTAAAATATCTGTTAATTTAATATTAATCATCATAATAACGAATAAGAATAAAACTGCTATAGCTCCAACATAAACTATAATGTAGGATATTCCTACAAAATTTATTCCTATTAGAATTAAATATCCTGCACCAGATACGAAAGTAGAAATTAAGAAGATTACTGAAATTACAGGATTTTTGGATGTAATAGAGAATACACTAGATAATAATGTAGCAAAAGCTAACATATTTACAAATATTGTTGTCATTGTTTATTTTAAATTTCAAAACATAGCTTTATTATTAACCATCTGCTAGTCTGCTGCTATAAATTATAGGCAACAGTATCTAAACAAAAATTAATATAAGCTAGCCACATCCTAGCAAAGCAAGGATGTAGATGCCTAAATATAAAATTATAAATTATTTTATATTTGATATTTATTAATTAATAATTAATTATTAATTAATTAAAAGGCAAAGACTAAACATAAAAAAAGATTTAAAACTAGCATTAATAACTAGTAGCAGATACTTGATTTTATAAAAAAAGTCTAGCTTTAGCAAGTCCACCACAAGATTGCAGCTTTAAGGCTGGTGCTAGGCTTTTACTTGAAATTAAACTAAAATTTTATTAGCTTTTATTAGTTTAGTAGGTTTAACCAAAAATTAGTGACCTTAAACTTATTATAACTAAATAATACTATTTCTAAAGCTAATATTAAAATATATCAGGTGTAGCAGCGGCCAAAGGCTGATCTGGCCTACTAGTTGTAGCGGCGGCTTACAAAGTAAGCTGCTGCTAGTAAGCCTTGCAGACAAAGTCTGCCAAGCTGCAGTTAGTGAGTTACAAAGCCCTGTTTTAAGGCAGAGTAGCAATACAAATCATATTAATATTGGTTATATAATTTTATAAACTTAAGGCAGGATGTTTAACATTCTAAAGGTTTATTGCAACCTTACTTTTAAGTGGGAGGGGAAAATAACTTTACGATGTTTAAAGAATTAATCTTTAAGTTTAACATTAAAACTTGAATAAATCTAATTTCAATTAATTTATGAAAGGAAAGGGGGAAATAAATATAAATTAATTTTTATTAAGATTTTGAATAGAAATAATACTAGCTGCGCTAATTATTTTAGTAAATAATAAGCTATTGTTTTTTTATAAAATTATAAACCTTTACTAGCAAAGCTACTATCAATATTTTCAGCTAAATTACTACTAAAATAAATATTTATAAACTTAATCCAAATTAAACATATAAATATAAATACAATTAAATAACCTGTATATTTATCTAGCTACGCTAGTATAAAATGCTTTATTTATATTTTCTAGCTTAAGCTATCATCGTTAATACTAGGCTTGTCAACAACTTGTTTCTATTTAAATATTTTCTAAATAATAGTTAGAACAAACATAAAATTAAGCTAAATTCTATGTAATTTAAGTAGCATAATCCATTAACCATTATAATTAAAGGTATTTCATTTTCATCTAATAAAGAATGTACTAGCGTACGCTACCACCATCAAAATCAGAAGGTGAATCTCTTCCATCTGTATCAATTTCATTTTCTGTTTTTATATTCTTCTAGCATTCGCTAGAAGCTTTTCCAAGTTCTATTCCTATTTTTGTAGCTTCTAGGCAAAGCCTACTCTTTAATCTTAAAATTTAATTAAACTACAACATACAGTAAAGCAGATGTAGCAGTATGTAAAGAAGCTAAAATTACATTAGGTAAAATACCAAATACAACAGTAGGTATTAATAAACTAATTAGAAGATAATATTCTCTTCTATTAATATCTTTAGCTAGAGGTGTAGCGTACGCTAGGCTTTGCCTAGAAGGAGATAAGTTACCATAAGATAATCTATTATACAAGAAGATAGAGTAACAAGCAGATAAAACAATACCAGTTGCACCTAAGCAAGCAATAATAGGATTTTGTTGCCATATACCAATTAAAGATAATTGTTCACCTAAGAAATTTAAACTTAAAGGTATACCTGTATTACATAAAGTGAAAATGAAGAATAAAATAGTAAACACTGGCATATATGTAGCTAAACCTCTAATATAATTAATAATTCTTTTTCCTGTTCTATCATAAATTATACCTCCAACACAAATAAATAGAGCTGGTGATACAAATCCGTGACCTAAAGCTAATAATATTCCACCTTCAATACCTTGTATTGTATTAGAGAATAAACCTAAAACAACTACACCCATGTGTGCAATACTACTATAAGCAATTAATCTTTTTGTATCTTGTTGTATGATAGTAGAGAAACTAGCATATATTATGGCTATAATTGCTATAGTTTGTACTAATGGATTAAAGTAATTAGTAGCATCTGGTAAAAAATTAATTAATACTCTTAAATATCCATATGTAGCTAATTTCAAGATTGTAGCTGCTAGTATTATTGACCCTGCTAAAGGTGAATCAGCGTGAGCTTTAGGTAACCAAATTATAAATGGATATAATGGAGTTTTAACTGCAAAAGCTAAGAAAAATCCTAACCATAATATTTTTTGACTCTCTAAACTAATAGAATATAAAGAAATTAATTGGAAATCAGTTGAACCAATATAACTATATATCATTAATATACATAATAACATAGGTAAACTACCAGCTAATGTATATAAGAAAAATAAGAAGGCTGATCTAAATCTATCATTACCGTGTCCAAATATTACTATAACTATAAATAATATAGGTAATACACTTTCGAAGAAAATATAGAATAATAATAGATCTAATGAAACAAAAGCACATATTTGTAATGTTTCTAATAATAAGAATGAAATTAAAAAGAATTTTAAATTTTTAGTTATATTTGTATAGTTAGATAATAATGCTACAGGTGTTACAAATGTAGTTAATAATACAAAATATAAAGATATTCCATCTATACCAAAATTTAAATAACAAAATTTAATTGATTAAATTCTGATACAAATTGATATTGTGTTTGACTAGAATCAAATTGATACCAAATAAATAATGAAATAAAGATAATTTAATAGAGACGTTTCAAAGCTATTTTATTTATTTGATTTTGACTTTATAGTATTTACATAGGTAGCAATTATTAAAACTTCCTTATTATAGAATATAATATAATAAAGTTATCATTTTATGAAAATTTTTATCTGATATCTTATTTTGAAATCTTTTTTAGCTTAATGCAGTCTTGCTTGGAATCTGTACTACAAAGCTACTCTAATATATCCTTATTTAATAGCTTAACTTTAAAATAGTAGCAGCCTAGCTGCAATTTTTTAACTAGTACAATAAGGAGAGACTTTGTTAATTTATAATTACAAATAGGTTAAATTCATTATTATAGCTTAAATTTTAGTAGCAGCAGCCTAGCTTTAACAAGCTGTGTTTAAGCCTAATCTAACTAGCTTTAGCTAGTATCTGCTACACTAGTCTATAATTTGCTATTCTACTTTAACTGGCAAATAATTTACATAAATTATAAGTAAAATACGTTAAGAAGGGTAACACCAAAGCTAGCTAAGCTACGCTCCTTCTATTAAAATATTATGGATATTATCACTTTAAATTATATAATGTATGTCATATGTATCATTGTTAGTCATTTTGTAGATTATAGCTTGGAATGGAATTAGGACTTTAGCTAATGTCCTATTTTCTAAGATTTATTACTGTTATACTATCTATTTTCATTGTAATTAATCACTGGAAAATAAGTTACTAAGCCCAACGGTCATTCATTAGCTTGAACAATGCTTGGTTAGCAAGAGACTTCATATCTTATATGGTATACAGCTTAAAAAATATTGTAGCAAATCTACATGATGCACCTGAAAATGGCAATATCCGAAACAGATAAGCTATACCATGCCATATAATAGCATTGCAAAACTAGAAGCTATATCAAAGGATATCTTCTTCGCAGATAACCACTAAATTATTTCTAATCAAAAGACAATTCTTATTAACTAGAAATATGATTTAAAGATCATGAGTTTGAGAGCATCTCTTAATTAATCATAACCTTTGGAATTGTCTTTTTAGGCTATACAGTTCCAGAAAATTTTTATCTTTAGTACAGTATAAATAAATTCCTTTTATTTAGCTAAGTTCTGGTGAAGTATACTACATGGATTTTTCCCACTTTTTTAAATTTGCCATAATTAGAATTTCATCACCAAAATAGGTTTTAACCCCAATTTAGATTTTCTTCTAGAAACTAATAGGTAATTATGATAAAAGTTTAAGACATATAATTTGTTTATTTTAGACTCTTTATTAAGGTTAACCTTTATAACTAGTAATTATCTTTGACTCTATAGTTAAAACAGAGAAACTCTAGGATGATTTATCAGATTTTAATTAAAAATTTTATAAATATTCTGAATTAAAAGTTCAGATTACCAAAATTTC
>JACAAK010000032.1:0-43878 GCA_025093985.1 Calvatia gigantea
ACAGATTGGATAAAGGGCTTTGATACTAAATTTGTTAATTCCAAAATAGCAATGGCATTGTGGAGTGTAAGACAGTTATTAAATAAAGTGGCCAGTTGGTCAACAATCATGGGATATTGGAGGATTGGTCGAAGGGGAGTAATAGAGGATAAAATCTGGAGATTATTGAGATCTGATGACAATCCACCTCCAATTCTAGCATTATTCCCTGCATAGTCTTGGCATTTGGAATAATATAAGTTTGTGGTTGCAATTGCTGCACTGATTCTATCCTCATCTGTAGCATAGAGGCTATAGGCTTCTGGAATATTGTGGACAAGTATCCAGGAACTAAGCATAGCAATGTGAACATATTGAAGTGCTAAATCAAAGAAATTATACTATAAGTTTCTCATTTGTTTGGAATTGAAGTCACAAAACCTACCAGGATGATAGACATGCATTCTCCAAGTAGTCTTTTCTGCCTTTTTAGCAGCTTGAACACGATGACTTCCTGATACAATCCAGAACTGTATATTTGAGGCAGTTGGGACATAGCCAGCCCTTTAGACAGGGAAATCCTTTTTGGCAATGCAAATGCCCTCATGATGGACCATTGAAAACTGGGCTTTATCCTGGAAAACAGCAGTAAGCCTATCAACATGCCCTGGCTCAATAGGACGATTGGCAAAATGGGGATGAAGTAAGTCAAGTTCGATATCATAGATTCCTAGAGTGAACAGGCCAAGGAGTTGATACAAGTTCTCTAAGAAAAACAATAGATATATTAGGTAACATTAGAAATCTGATTTAAAAATAGTTTACTCACCAAGAGAGGGACCATCAATTAACTCCTTCATTATATCCATAGAAAGGCCTTTAGGAAGATTCTCCATTAACAAGGCAAGGTTTTCAGTGGATAGTTGATTATTATTAGAGGGAGCATCAAAGGAAAATTCAGCAGAACCAGAGATATTCTGGGAAAAGATCAGATCAAGAGAGGAAGACATGACAGGGGCTATAACTTCCAAAATAGGAAGGTATTGGTTTGAGTTCAAAGAGTGATTTGATGAGATCAGAAAGTATATGATATGATAAGCTATATAATATTTACAAATAAAGTGACAAAAATGTCACAAAGAGTATTTGTGACATACAACTGAAAGCACTATCAAATCCATAACTGATTCACTCTAGTAGATTCTATATCAAGATACTTACAAGTATTGTATAATGTATAGTATATAAATGTTTAGAGACAGATATATATATATTATAGGCTATATATATATCCTCCCCTCCTCTCCTAGTTGCCAGAAGCATACAGGCCAATAAACAGCCTAAATAACAGGTCAAAGTTTTTCTTATAACCTTTCCTTCTTTCCTACTTCTTTAGCTCTAAGCCTATGGCTGGTATCAGATATTAAGCAATATATACCAGTTTTCCTTATATCATAACCATGCCAAGTCCACCTGCTCTCACCCAATTATTTGATTTAATCTAGGTCTCTACTAATCTTTGTCTATGTAATATATCTGATTGACTTATCATCTCTAGCAACTTTGGCCTATAAATGTTGCCAATTTCTAATTTGGATGAATAGAGTGACTATGTGTCACAAAAGCTTTCTGTTACCTACTGTCACCTACTCTACTATTTATTCTCTTATCTGTTAATCCCAATGTTTCCCTTTTTTTTCCTCTTTGTAAGGTTTTTTTTTTTTTTCTACTTTAACTTAGGTACAGTTGTCTTTGAAATCATGTTTTTGAATTGGTTCCAACTCTATTTTATTTTCACTTTTATTTTCATTTTTAATTTCATGGAAGAATGACCAAGTCAAAGCTTTATTTCTTTACCAAAATAAGTATAAGTAGTTACATTATGGTCTAATTGGTCTGCATCAAATACAGTAGCTTGCTTTTTCCCTAGCCCTAGTGCCTATGTAGCAAACTTTCAATAAACAAAGTGACTATTAGTCACAAATTCCTTCTGTGACTTATAGTCACCTTATTGGCCAGTTAAATTACAATAATATCATGGTATGACACTAGTTATTTTCTGGTGGATATGGAGTGGGAAAGGTGTCCTCTTCAATGTAATGTTCTTATTCACATATACTTATTTGAGCCAATAGGCCAATAGATATTAATATTATAATTCCTGCCCTAAGTTACTCTGTTAACATAGTATATATTGAAACCTTGAAGTACTAAACTGTGGAATAACACTCAAACTAAATTATAGAAGTTAGGTTCTTTTAGTCTATATATCCAGATAGAAAAATAGAGTGACTACTTGGTCACAGAAGCAATCTGTGACCAAGTAGTCACTCCTAGACCAATCAAAAGGTAAAAATCTCTATGTAGCAGGATAATAGTGGATAGAAGTGATGGGGGCTAACAAATTTTAGTTAGCATTGGTCAGCATAGCACAAAATTTGTCAGAACTGACTGCAAAAAAGTTCTTGACTGATAACTTGATCAATGTAGCCAGTACTAGTTGATAGAAGGTGATTTTATAAAATAACACTGGCTGATAATGAAATTGATTAGATTAGTACTAGCTAATAAAAAAATAAGTAAGATAATAATGTCTTGATAGAAGGATAATAACTGATAACAAGATTATGTAGATTATGATGGACAAATAACACAACTGTATAAATTAATGTATACCAGAACAAGGCTTACTTGGTAAACAATAGCTAATAGAGTAATTATACAGATTAACATAGGCTAGCAATGAAAACAAGTAGATTAGCATGTACTGATAACTAAAAAAACAAAATAAGAGCATACTAAGAATAAGATTTAGACTGCTGACTATGTTAGACCAATTATATATTGATTAATAGGTAGATTAGACCCTAAGATCTAGCCCATTCATCTAAATTTATCTTCCCACCTCTCTATTATGCAGAGTGCTCACTAAGTTAATGACTATCAGGTCTTGCTAATGGATTAGTATCTTGATGTAATTAAAATCCATACTACATAAGGACTACTAAAAAAGTTCTAACAACCTATGGTGCTTATTAGGTCAATAACCAGTATGCTCTACTGATTAATTAACACCTTAATTAGCATTAGAATACTATAGAGATTTATCTGCCCTTTGTATTGTTCTACTACTTTATTACCCTATTACTCTCAATGTTTCTGTAATATTCAAAATTTAAGTAATTCTTTTGGTAACATTTCAATAGCAAGCAACTACTGTTGAAATATTAAGGTTGTATACCATTGCCTCTTTTTTTCCTCTTTAGGTAGTCACCTTTCCAAATATCACATGCTGTGCTAGCTCCAGTAACACTTTTATTACTGATTTGAAGTCATGTGAGAAACACAAAAAAGAATATCAATCAGTTTTCCTCTTTCTCTTTTTACCACCATCCTGATCCAACTCTTCTGATATATAACTCAAGATCTACCTTGATCTAGGCTTATCCAACACAACTAGCACTCTTCTGCCAACATGTGCTTCACTCCATTCTTCCTTCAAAGATGATCAGGCTAAAGATTAATATATAACAACAGGTCCAGCATCTTCTGCTCTGTTTGTCAAGTAAACTACCAGACCAAGAATCATTATGATACCCACCACTACCAAAAATATGTCTTAAATGCTGGTATGTGCTAAACCTTGAGAAAAATACAACAAAAGAAAGTATTAAGGTTATATTATAGGCAACAAAAAACAAATGGAAATTCAAAGGTCAAGTAAAGAAGGTGATCTCACATGTCCTTTCACAAGCTGCATATATTTGCACAGAGACATTAGGAAGATCAAGTATCATTTGGCCCAAATACACAAACAGACCTGGAAAATCTCTGGACAGCATGATTTTGAATCTACTTCACTACAAATATCTGAAGCCATCTCATTGAACAGTCCACCTTCTATACCTTCTCTATTGTTAGAAGAGCAGGAGGAAAAACGTGGATGAAGTAGTCACTGCAGCCATCCCTATCATAATCCTACCAAAACACCTTCTATCTCCTCTCCAAAGCCTTACTATACTTCCAACCCAGATGTGGCTTTACCTCTTTTGGATACTTCTCACTCTAGCTTTCCCTCTTATCCCAGATCCCTAGCACATCCTAGCTCTTTTTCTCATCATAGTTCCTTATCCCACCATAGCTCTCCATTCCATCATGGCTCTCCATCCCATCATAGCTCTCTATCCCACCATGGCTCTCTATCCCGCCATAGTTCCCTATCCCATCATGGATCTCTATCCCACCATAGCTCTTTGTCCAATCTTGGCTATTTTCCCCATTCATCATCCCTCCAAAACTCAACAGTTACATCTCCCTTACACTCTTCAAGCTCTGGCTTGCCAGTTGACTTAGAAGATGTAGAGATGGCAAATATTGAAGGTAATCTTTCCTTTCAAAATACAGGGTCAATTAGTCCACTCATACCCTTTTATTATGTATATAGCTGTATCCTCTCATTCTTTTCAACATCTGGTCCTCCTGGCCTCTGACTCTAGTTTATGGTCAAACAGTTTTTTGGATACATTAAACCTGAGGTTCAACTCAATCTACCAGGTCCTTGTATGCCAAACCTGTGAACAAGCAGTTATGGCCAAGTATGTGGGAGGTCATCTTCATAATCAACACAAGCTTCCATGGCTTAAACCTGAGCAAAAAACAGAGCTGGACTGGCTTTGTACCAAATACCAAATAAACCTGGATGCCCAGAGCCTAATTCATCCAACTAGAATTATTGCTCCTATTGAAGGAATCAAGCTTGGAGAAAAGGGTGTTTACTGCAAGCATTGCTTTTATGGATATACTAAGCAAAAATCCCTTGTCCGCCACTGGCGACTTGTACACCAAGACCTTGGTGAATTTCAAGAGACTATTCACCAGGGAACTGCCACTCTTCAATCCTTTGGTACAGGCCCAGATTTCCATGCCTTTCCTGTTGAACCAGCTCTCTCTATGTCTTCTACTCCTACCCTCTTCAATGTTTTTTTGAAAAACCAAAAGGATTTATATACCCAAAAATTGGTCATTCCTCCTCCATTTCTTCCAACCGATGTTCCACCTCTTCTCCAAGCTACTCAGTGGCATGCTCATCTCAAGGACTACATTGGTACCCCTGATAATGTGAAAACTCTTTTGTCACTTATCTATCCTCCTTCCCCATCTACATCACAATCTTTCTTGGTCAACCTAAGGAATACTGTTTTGGCCTACCAGAAAACTATCTGAACATATAGCAATGGTTCCCATTTTATGGTTTGCAAACTTCTGATACAATGTCCACTGTTAGTCCTCAACTTATTATTGCTAATCTATATGCTCAAAGTCTTATTATAGCACTGATGAAAGTAGCAAACCCTGGAAAGCCCATGCTGATGACACAACCCTGGAAAGATATAGCCTTGTCCTCACTCAGTTTATTCAGTCCCTCTTGTTTACCCACAATGATACATCAGAGGCTGGCTACAAACTCCCAATCAATGCAAGCCTTGACAAGTTACTCAAGTCCTTGACAACTGCTCTCAAGATCTTAGAAAGTTCACCAATTGACCTTGTTCATGATGTTGCCCTTTATATCTTTTCACCTCATGATTATCAGCATGAAACTGGTGATTATGACAAGTGGAAAGATCCCTTGGAGTGTTTTCTTGCCATTTATAATCTCACAAGAGATGGAAACTTCAAGGCAGCACAAGATGCTACACAAGTTTTGGCTATCTTGCACTATCTTATTTGAGGTACTACACTTTTTGAAGGATATAAGCAAGCTCAGCAATTTCACAAGGATCATTATCAGTAAGTCCTTTTAGTTCAGGTTTTATATTTCTACTTATGATATAATTTTTATCTATTAATGTAATGGCAGGGCTGTCTTGGAAATTGGCCTTACCACACTCCATGCTGGTATACTTTCTCCCTACAATACAGTCATTCATTACCAGCAATGGATCTCATCCCTTGCATATTCCACCTCTTCACCTCCAAAGACTCAAGTCAGTCCTGACTCTATGAATATCACATATGGGACAGTTACACTCAATATTCCAACATGGAGGGCAGGCCTTGAAACAATGTATAAAGAGTTGGAGAAGGAGCTTGACAGCCTCTGTTATGGATCCAATTATGGCCTTAACCTCCCTGATATTGTTAAAGATAACTGGGGTGAGGAGGCATATGGCTATTCATGGCTGGATAAACAGGCATCATATATTGGAAATGAATGGGGCCTTCTAGAAAACCTCCTTCATGATCCATCCCTTGGTCTGGCAACTCTTGCAGGAACTGGGACACTAGTCTGGAACAAACTTGCACTAACCCAATTTTTGCAGCGGTGTAATGCATTTACTTGGAAACTTGGTTTCTTTGGCTTTGCAACAAATGGACAAGTTGCACGGATTGCAGAGTATATGGAACATAGAATTCGCAATGGCCACCGACCTCGAACAATCTTTTTCTCAGGCTCTGAAATATGGATGGTCATTCGGCGGTCCAAGTTTGAAAACCTTGTAAACTCTTCTGACTTTCATCCTATCAAGTGTCACCCTCACTTCACTACTCTACTCAGCCACTACCTTCTCATTGTCCGCCATGTGGAAACCATCTTTGCATCTATTCTCTATGGTCCTTCAGTTGCTGAAGACTATCAGCAATTTCTGTTTATGAACTTGGACCAGCGCTTGACACAGGAGCGATATTATTCCTATATCACAAATACTACTTCAAACTTCTTTGGAGTCAAAATTGGGGCCCGAGAGTATAGGCAGCTGACAGTGGAGATTAGCCGTGTTTTTATTGGACCAGAGTCTTTGGTAGACTCTGAAGATTCTGATGTCCTATCCTTACAAAGGGGACATAGTTGTTACGACCTTAGTTGGTTTAGACCTCAGGTTGCAGCTCTGGCTAAGTCTTGAGGGCGAGTAAGGGAAAGAGAACAGAAGGTGGTTAAGCGTACCGAATACAACAGGGTGTATGTACGCTTAAATACGTCTAGAGCTATCCGGTTGAGCAGATGGAGTAACTACATGAAACGTCCGGTCAAGGCGTGGTAGTTGGTACGAGTCATATCTTCGGGGAACGCTGGACTAGAATAACTGAAACAGGTACGCAGATAGTTAGGAATGTAGAATAGCACGGAACTCGTTATGATTGGTGGAAACTCATAACAATACCCCCCGATTAGACTTCATGCCTCAGGAAGTTCGTCAAACTCTCCGTTGACTACGGCGGCGGCAAGGGCTTTCTTGGTGGCTCCGATGAGGTACTTTCCTTCGTTGGAGCGTGCGAAGAAGATGGGCAAGTGGCTGCGGCCATCTTGACGGATAGGGACTGGGACTCCGTTGAAAGGGAACTCGGTGATGGTTGAGTTGTCCCAGTAGCTCTTGACTATCATTTTCCAATAATGTTGGTCCTTTTCTTGGCCTGGTAGTACACTGCGGAATCTTGCTGGTGGGAGAAAAACCGATACGATCTGTGGTGGGGTGATGGTCTTTATGAATCATCGGAGTGCATTGACTTCCTCCTTCATTGAGACGGTGGTTTCTTCGTCCATGGGCGTGTCTGCTCGTTTGGCTGGTGGGGAACGGATGGTGGTGTGTAGGTCAGCGAGAGTGACTCCAGTGCATGTAACGAGTTGATCGATGTCAGGGTCTTCTGTGGTCTTGTCGCGTCCTAGTAAGTTCATAGCGACGTCTGCGAGTTCTAGGAAGATATCGGCGATATCGAGGTGGTTGAATACCTCTAGAGCGAGGTCAACACGGCTCTGAAGGCTGTGAACTCGACTTTGTTCGCTGGGTGTGAGGGTGGATAATTCTAACGTGCGGAAGATGGCGGGGATGTGTTGGCTTGTGGAGGACGATGCGTTGGCGAACCCAGCGTACATGTCTGCGAAAGTGATGCAAGCGGTGGCGAGGGTGATATGGCGGTTTACTGCGAGTCGTTTGTTTTGGGCCGTGATTGTCTCTACTTCGTCGTTTGTGGCTTTGTTGACATCTTTGAGGAGGGCCTCGAGGAGTCCTTGTGCTGGGGACGGGGTGGTTGTGAGATTGTAACGGGTGCCTTGGGGTGCGGGTGCTTGGCTATTGCCTGGCTTTGGGAGGGGAACTGAGGAGATCATGGTCGGGTTGGGGTGGACGAGGGAGTTGATAGAGATGTGGTTGGCTTGGGAGGACATGTTGGCTAGTATCTTTGTCTGGGGTTTGACTTGACTGATGTTTTTTCTGGATTTCTTTTGGATTTCTTGCCCCCCTTTTTATAGGTATCCTCCGGATGCCTTTTGTGGTACTCCGCTATTGCGTCTTGGGCGTTTTGCAAGTTTGACTCCGCTGTCCATGTATCTTCTTCGTTGTTGTATCCTTTCCAGTGTATAAGGAATTGATATTCCCTTCCTTTTCGTCGTTTTCGTCGGACTTCTTCTACTTCGTATTCCTCTTCATTGTTGATGATCATTGGTTCAGGCGCTGGTGCCTCTTTCTGGATGTGGAATGATGTCTTTTGTGCCGGGGTTAGTAGCTGTTCGTTAAACACATCATGGATGGCCCATCCTTCTGGTATCGCCAGCCGATACGCCGCTTCCCCTATCTTTTCCTTGATTCGGAAAGGCCCATACCTTTTTTGGCCTAGCTTCTTTGATGACTGATTGGTATGGATGTTGGTGTTTTCTAGCCATACTTCATCGTTGATCTGATATGTCCTCGTGTTCATCTTGCTGTTATCATGTGTCTGTTTCATCTTTTCTTGATATGATCGTAGTGCGGAAGTGGCATTGTTTCTTGCATTCTGGAGCTGTTTCAGGAACTCCGTACTGCTAGGGTTGTTCGTTGTTCCGTTTTCCTTCCCTTTCCAGGGGTGTCTTCCATAGTTCAGGTAGAACGGTGTCATCTGAGTGCCGGTGTGCTTCTTGTCGTTGTATTGGAATTCGGCCATGGGTAGCCATTTCGCCCAGTCGTTTTGGTCGTAGTTACAGTATATCCTCAGGTATGTTTCGACTTCTCTGTTAATCCTTTCTGTCTGTCTGTTGGTCTGTGGGTGATAAGCCGTTGATAGGTTTCGTTCTATCCCTAGTCCTTTGAACAGTTCGCCGGTGAATTCGGATGCAAACTGTGGTCCTCGGTCACTGAGGACTTTCCTCGGTATTCCGTGTAGCTTCCATATTTCATCTCGGTAGTGCTGTGCTAGTTCTTTTGAGGAAACATCCGTTCTTGTCACTATAAGTCGTATTATTTTTGAGAATCGGTCGACAATGACTAGGATAGCGTCTTTTCCTTCTGATTCGGGTAATGGTCCAATGAGGTCGATGCTCACTTCTTCCCATGGACCATTGGGGATGGGGAGCGGGTGCAGAGGTGTCTTCAGAGATGTCTTGCGTAGCTTATTTCGTTGACAATTCTGGCACCCTCTGATGTACTTTTGAATATCCGTTCGGATTGCTGGCCACCAGTAGTCTCTGGTTACCAACTCGATCATTCGGTGTTGTCCCGGGTGTCCTGCATCAGGGGCGTCGTGGTACTGGTGTAGTATTTCTTCTCTAAGTGTCAGTTCGGGTGGTACGTACATGCTGGCATTTTTGTAGATTATTCCGTCGTGTTCGGTGATGTTGGGGTCTTGGTCGCGTATTTTTTGGATGATGGCTGTTTCTCGTCCTTTATTCGCCTTGATTCGTTCCTTGAGGGTGGGTTCCATAAACAGTTCGGCATGGAGTAAGATGGTCCCTTCTGATGGTTCGTCGTTTGTTAGCCAAGTGTCTCGGATCATGGTGACTAATTTCTCCTCTTCCTGCTCTGGTCCTTGGTAGATTCTGGAGAGGAGGTCCGCTTTTGTGTTTGTTTTTCCTGGTACATGGCGCAGTGTGAAGTCATAGTCTTGTAACCGTAGGTACCATCTTGCTTGTCGGCCATTTAGTTTTTGGGGTTCCCTGTAGTATTTTAAGTTTTCATGGTCGGTCCAAATTTCGAATTTCTCTTCTGCGTCTAGTAGGTAGTGTCGCCACTCCTTTAGTGCATGCATGATGGCCAATAGTTCTTTGTCGTAGATTTCATAATTTTGTTCTGCTGGTGATAGTGTATGGGACGTGAATGCGATTGGGTGCCATTTCGAATTTTGTTCTTGTGAGAGTACGCCCCCTAGTGCGTAGTTTGATGCGTCGACTTCTACCCGGAATTGTCCTTTTCTCTGGGGTAGTGTTAAGGTGGGTTCTTCTGTGATTCGTTGCTTTAGTTCGTCGAACGCCGATTGTTGTTCCTCCTTCCATTCCCACTCCTCTGAACCCTTCAGTTTGTTCAATGGGGCCGCTATCTTGCTGAAGTTCTTTATAAATCGGTGGTAGTAGTTGGCAAAACCAAGGAATCTTTCTATTCCTTTCTTGTTGTGCGGTTGGGGCCATTCTCGTACCGATTTTACCTTTTTGGCCTCCATTTCAATGCGTCCGTGTCCTACTGTTACTCCCAGCATTGGGATTTCTTCGGCGTCGAAGATGCATTTGGATCGTTTGAAGCACAGGTTGTGTTCGGCTGCTCTTTCTAGGAATCGGATGGTTCGTTCTCATAATTGCTCTTTGGTGTCTCCCGGGATTGCAAAGTCGTCCATATAGTTTACTATGTCTCCGTCACGTAGCAGGTCTCGGAAGATGCTCGCCATCATTCTTGAGAACGTTCCAGGTGAATTACTAAGGCCGAAAAACATTACTGTGGGTTCGAATAGCCCTTCGTTGGTTAGGAAGGCTGCTTTCCACTCGTCTCCTTCTTTGATTCGGACGTTGTTGTAACCCCAAATAATGTCTAGTTTGTTGAAATATTTGGCTTTTCCTAATTTGTCAATGACTTCTCCGATTCGAGGTAGTGGTGTTTTATCCTTGATGACTACGTTATTCAATCGTCGGTAATCTTGAATGAGTCGTTTTGAGCCATCCTTTTTTGGGATGAAAAAGGTGGGCGCAGCATATGGCGATTTTGATGGTCGTATTCGTCCTGACTCGAGGTTTTCTTTAACAAATACTTTGAGCTCGTCTTGTTCCTTGATCGTCATGTTGTAAGTTCCTGCATTGATTTCCTTGGGTGCGTCTTCTGTTAGAATTATCTCATGGTCCCATTCTGTTCGTTCAGGTAGTTTGTCGAATGTAGTTTTGTTGAATAAATGTGTGAATGGTCGTACGTAGTCTGGCAGGTCTGATGGTTCGGTGGGGTCGGGCTCTTCTTCTTCTCCCCATATATCCTCAGTGGTGGTCATACTTCGGATTTTGTCTGGTACCTGGATGTTTTGGTGTGGGACTTTGCAGTCCTTTGGGCATCGATTGAACTTTATTTCTCCTGTTCGCCAGTTTACTTCCGGGTTGTGTTTGATGAGCCAGTTGTGTCCTAGGAATACTTCTGCTCTGTCTTGGAGTTGTACGACTGACGCTTCGATTGTTTCTTTGTGTCCTTCAATTTCCATTTGTATAGTCGCCTTTTCCGTGACCTTTCCTCCTTGGTTTGTCGTGCCGTCCGCGTTAAGTACCGTGATTTCTTGTCCTAATTTTTCTGTGGGGATCTTTTCTTTGTCTACCAGTCTCTTGCTGATGCTGCTAGTGGTGCATCCTGAGTCGACTATAGTGTTTACTGTTATTCTTTTTGTTGGGGTTTGGATTTTTCCTTTTAGGTTTAGTTCGCGCTTTCGTTTCTGAGGAATCGTGTAATATTCTTCTGATATCCTAGATACAAGTTTCTTGACTCTCGAGGTAGCGCCTACTCGGAGTCTCCGGAAAAATCCTGGTGTTCCTCTGGTTTTGCTTCGTCTATTGCTCGGATTTGTACTTTCTTTGGTGCGGTGCATGCTTTGGCTATGTGTCCGATTTTGCCGCAGTTGTAGCATGTTAGCCCTTTGGGTTTCTTGCAATCTTTGGACATGTGTCCGAATATCCCACAGTTGTAGCATTTGGGTTCCCCTTTTGCATTGAACACATGTCGCCTGCTTCCTATCTCCATGGGTTCTCCCATTCCTCCATAAGTAGTTCCCGAGTTAGTTTTTTTATCTCCTCGGTATTCGGATGCTTCGTATCCTTGTCCAACTGCTAGTATGGCCTCTTTCCATTCTGGGTACGTATCGGGTCATGCAGCTGGAGGGTAGCCTGTGATGGTGTGGATAATATCTTGTCGGGCGTTTTTTCGCAACAGGAACATGGTGTGTCGGTTGTCAGTTTTTGCCTTGTTTTTCAGTACCTCAAATTCGATGAGGTAGTCGGCCGTGTTTCTATTCCCCTGTTTGAATTTTTCGATCTGCCATTCCGCCTTCGCGTTCATGGCATCATCTGAGAAGGTTCATTTGAATTCTTCTGCAAAGACCTTCCAGTCTACAGAGTCTTCTCCTTCCAGGATTTGTGGTGCTTTCATTGCTGCATATGCTCCTGCTGTTCCTCCCCTCAGTCTGGCCAGGACTGCTATGGCTTTATCATCTGCCGTGCTGACTTTGTTGAATTTCATGAAGAGTGTCATGGCTCTCCACCAGTCGTCGAATTTGGTTCACGTTCCATCGAAGAATCCTGGGTCGGGCACAAGTCCCTTTGTGCTAGGTGCTGTGGTGGGTGTGGTATTGTCTGTCATTTCTGAGTCTCCTGATTCTGATTCTGTTTCGGTGTCTTGGTTCTCCTGTTGTCCTAACTGCTCCTCTGCTATGTCGAGTTCGTCGAAGAGTTCTGATATAATTGCTTCTACTCCTGTTGAGTTTATTCCTTGTGTGGTTTCTCCGGGTTCGTTGCTTGTTACAACCGTTTCTGGTGCAGGTACTTCGGGGTTCTCTGCTTCTTCGTCTGATGACTCAGTTTCGCTTTCTGCCTCAAGTTCGTCGTCTGTAACTTCGAGCTGTGGTTCTCTGTATTCGTCGGGGTTCGAGCTCATATAATGGCTCCTGGGTTCGTCGTGGTTCGGGTCTTTTCCAACTCTGTTTCCTGCAAGGTGAGGTGGTGACGCTTAACCAAATGTTACGACCTTAGTTGGTTTAGACCTCAGGTTGCAGCTCTGGCTAAGTCTTGAGGGCGAGTAAGGGAAAGAGAACAGAAGGTGGTTAAGCGTACCGAATACAACAGGGTGTATGTACGCTTAAATACGTCTAGAGCTATCCGGTTGAGCAGATGGAGTAACTACATGAAACGTCCGGTCAAGGCGTGGTAGTTGGTACGAGTCATATCTTCGGGGAACGCTGGACTAGAATAACTGAAACAGGTACGCAGATAGTTAGGAATGTAGAATAGCACAGAACTCGTTATGATCGGTGGAAACTCATAACAGTGCCAAGGTTGTGTTATAGTTGTTGTTTATATGGAATCTATTAGCGAGCATATAAACAGTTTGAATTTGGGACTTGGAACAAGTTAGGAATGAGGGTACAGAGGTGCTTGAGTTGGTGCTCTAATTCGAGTTGGACTGCTGGATTGATATGCTACCATTCATGGGGGCTGGTGGCTGACATACTTTAGGTTTCATAACATCTACAAGGGGAATGGCAATGGCACAAAGGGTGGCCACTCTATTTACACTGTCTGGAAGTGAATGTTGAGGGACAGGGATAGGCTGGGATGGAGATGTATATGTCACAATCAAGATACTTAACTGCAAGCCATTGAGATTGGCAGTAGGGACAGAAGAGGGTACCTCACCACATGAATAACCTGCATCTGTGGAATACCATTCAACAATGGCATTGTCTTTATTTGTTGCTAGGATTGCAACTAATGTACCAATTGGGAGACCCTAAATTTGAGTGTTGGCAGCAGGTGGTGTATGAGTAAGAAAGGGTGCAAGGGCAAATAGATCAGATGAAAAGCACCCATCTAATCCTGAATGTAAATAGATGGAGAAACCCTAAGCTAGATGGGAATGAACATGAGCTGGCAACCATCCTAGGTAATAACAGGCACAGTATTGTCTGTCATCAGACTTGCCTGATCCAACTCTGCTGGCAGAGTCACTATATAGTGCAAGTACCAAAGAATGGGTAAGGAGTGGGGCCTGCAAAAATTGTAGACTACATACTTGGTCTGGTATTTGTCCACAAGAACTCAGTTCTGCTTGTCTGGACCTTAGGGACCAAATGCCAGTATATTGTCCTGGTCATACCTCCAGTGCTCCTCAAGGTAATATTTCTACTCCAGCTCTTTGATATCCTTCTGGTTCAATCTCTATCAGTTTTGATTCCTCAGGGGAGGGCTTGAGTTTCTAGTACTTCAATGGGAGGTGAGGTATTAAATTATGGTGATCATTCAATGATCACCACCATGATCAATGTGTAGCCAGAGAGAGCAAATGGGTCTGTAAGATGTCTCTCCATCACTGTTTTCTGGCAATGTCCATGTGGGTGTTTTGGGTGGAGTAATATAAAGGGCCACAAGGCATATAGAATAGAGGATGGCTGGTAGGGATTCTGTTTGCAGAATCATTGAGACAAGTGGAGGATGTAAAATGGGAGTAAAAACTCATGTCAATCTGGTCTTCCTAATAGTGGCTGCTCCTTCTGGCAAATGAGAGTTGTCTCAATCTGCTCTCAAATGGTGTTGGTGCATTCCTCTGGAAGCAAGGTAATTCCCTGCCTGGATATCAACAAATTTGAGTCCTGAATATGGATCCTGAGGCTATATGAGACCATTTATCTCCATCAGTTTTAATGATAAGGGCTTTCAATATATCCTACATCCTCATTTGTGGTGATCATGTGATAGAGCATGTATATCATGTGATATATACCATACCTCCAAACTGACCACAGGTGGCCAATTCATATGAAATTATGCCATTTCCAAAAACCTGAGAGTATATAATATATAAGCATAAACAGCTGATTGAAAAAGAGGATGCACTGTGGGAATAGGGGGATGTTGGTACTGGTTGACTATATTGTACACCTGAAGCCTTTCCTAGTGTCCATTGAAAGCAAGTGAGTATGTTAGGCACTCTAGCTATAGGGCTCAGAAGCCTACAAAAGTATGTCAAGTGATACAATTAAATACAAGAAAAAAGCTGAAGGTACACAAGGATAACTTCTAGTCCATTGTAGAAGTTCTGTGGAGGATCAGTAATATCTGCACACCAAGTAAAGAATTGGCCAGAAGAAATATATGAACCATGGTTGTTCACATATGAAGCTAAGCCAGCATGTTCCCTATATATCTCATCAAAAACTGGCTTATCATGGAATATAAACCATAGCAAAAGAACACATGTATCAGCATGTGCACATTTCACTGGGCCATAGGGGCCATGGGATGGAAGTGTAAATGTCCCCTGAGGAAAGCCACAATGAAAGCATACAGTGAATGGGGGAAATACAAATGCCTTCTTTGCTTCCTTCCAACCAAAAAGATAATTGATAAACTGATCTTTCCTGCAGGTGTCCAGATTTATGTGGCCATCAACTCTTGGGGTGAGCTCTTTGTACATATACCAGCAAGCTGCACATTGTCCTTTTAGGAGGTGAGCAAGTTTCTCAAGCTCCTCAGCTTTTTGCTGTTTTATTTTTCATTGTTGAATAGCATATGCAGCTGCAGTTTCCCTTTCTAGAGTTGGACCCAAACTAGAGGAATGCCATAGAGCAGCTGAGGAGTGGAGGGAGGGATGGTTGGTCTGGAGTTGGTTATATGGCCTAGTAGGCCCAGCTTGGTTATTGGATTGATAAGAAAGAGAAGGCATAGAGAGCTGGCTTTTGAGTTTTGGTGGAGGATGAGGTTTTTGGCTGAATGAAGAAGGAATATATGGCAGTAGTGGCTGGGGTAGAGAAGGTGGTGAAGGAAGCAGAGACTTGAGGAACAGTTGGTTCAGTTCTGTATTGGGATTGCAGAAATTGCACTGCAAAGCACCCTCAACATCTGAACATTGAAGTTTTGTGTTATCCAGGAGATGATGGAAAGCAATGCGATGGCATTCTTTTGAAGAAAACCAGTGAACACCAGCTTCCCTGCACTCATAGTCTGAGCTTTCAGTATCTATAAGATATTCAACACTGAGGCCCTGCAATGCAAAGATGTATGCAGGCTTTCCATCCCGTCCAGCTCGTCCAGCCCCTTGATATATGTTGATAAGGCCATATGGTAACTCTGTGAATATAACCACATGGACAGAAGAGTAGTCAATGCCATGGATCATCCGAGTAGTTGATACAATCCAAGGATAATTTCCTGCCAGCCAATGTTGCTCATTTTGCTCTCAAGACCTAAGTTTGGAATATGTTTTGGTAACTCCCAGATGGCCTAATTCCTCTGCAATTGTATCACAGGATTTTTGGTCACATACAAAGATAATAGCTCGGTCTTGAGGTGTCATTAGATGTTCTTTAAGACTGGAAATGAGCTTTTTAAGTATTTCAACCATTGTGATGTGAGTGTCTTGGTATTTGCCAATATGATATGTGAGCTGGGGTTGGTGGCAGGGAGCTTTGACTACAAGGGACTTTGGGGAGAGAGACAACCAGCTGAGGAATTTTGGCATCAAGTGGTAGGGAATAGAAGCTGAGAGATAGATTTTTTGGGGAAGCCAGGTAGAGATTATGTGCAGCTTTTCAAAGTTAGGCCGATATTGCATTGAACTGAAGATTTGGTGAGCCTCATCCACAAAGATCCTGGCCACTAGATTTTTATTCATTTTGATAAGCCTGGAATAGTTTTAAGTCAGTGAATATTGCTAAAGATACTATAAAGAGAATAACTTTATGTTGTAAAAGTCTTAGATACAACTGTTTCCAAGGCCATGAACACCAGATTAGCTTGGACAGATGTTGGAAAATGTTTATTAGCTGCTGTCCACTGTACAGCCTTGAGACCCATAGCTTGTGCTTTGGCCACTTGGTCACGAAGGAGAAAAGCATTAGGTATAACAACAACATTGGTCTTGTCCTCTTGGAGCCTTGCACATATTTGGTAAGTCAGACTTTTTCCTATTCCAGTTGGAAAATGTACAATCAATGGTGCTGATCCTTGGATCACCATAGCAAGAGCAAGAGCTTGCATATTAGAGTGGAAGGTTGGTGAAGGAATATAGGAGAAGTGTTGATTGAGACATTCTTGCACATATGCAGTTTCTTTGGATTGCATAGCATAATCAGTAATCCAGAGTGGACCCTGAGTAACAGAAAATGACTGGCGAACATGAAGACTGAGATTATAGAGGGGATGGGAAGATTTGGTGGGATCATGAAAGATGGATGTATCTTCTCCAACATCTATAGGTTAGGAAGAGGGGCTTGCATATGACAAATCAGATGATGGGTGGTGCTGGTGGGATGAAAATTGCTGTGGAGGGGATATATTCTGAATAATTGGTAGAATGGAGGATTGAAGTAGAGAGGAGGATGGCAAAGAAGTTGGATGAACAGGTTGAGCTATACTCTGCATTGCCAAAGCTTCAGCAACTACACTTTGGACCTCTTTGCCAATATTCAGTTGAAGATACTGAATCTGGTTGGATATGTTTGCCTCCATATGCTTGAGAAGATCCAATACAGATGCCAGGGAGGTTGAAGGTGCATCACCTGTACTAGTTGGTCCCTGAGAAGGGGGTATTGTAGTAAATTGTGCACGATAGCGGTCCTTTAAGGGAAGAAGAGGGGGATATCCAGGTCGAAAACCAGTAACCTCCCACCAGACCTCAGAAATATGCCCAAACTCTAGCAGCTGGTCACTTGACATAGATGGAAGGTGGTGTACCTCTGGAGCATACTTTCTTCTGGCCATTGATATACTATTGTTATGAGTTTCCACCGATCATAACGAGTTCCGTGCTATTCTACATTCCTAACTATCTGCGTACCTGTTTCAGTTATTCTAGTCCAGCGTTCCCCGAAGATATGACTCGTACCAACTACCACGCCTTGACCGGACGTTTCATGTAGTTACTCCATCTGCTCAACCGGATAGCTCTAGACGTATTTAAGCGTACATACACCCTGTTGTATTCGGTACGCTTAACCACCTTCTGTTCTCTTTCCCTTACTCGCCCTCAAGACTTAGCCAGAGCTGCAACCTGAGGTCTAAACCAACTAAGGTCGTAACATTTGGTTAAGCGTCACCACCTCACCTTGCAGGAAACAGAGTTGGAAAAGACCCGAACCACGACGAACCCAGGAGCCATTATATGAGCTCGAACCCCGACGAATACAGAGAACCACAGCTCGAAGTTACAGACGACGAACTTGAGGCAGAAAGCGAAACTGAGTCATCAGACGAAGAAGCAGAGAACCCCGAAGTACCTGCACCAGAAACGGTTGTAACAAGCAACGAACCCGGAGAAACCACACAAGGAATAAACTCAACAGGAGTAGAAGCAATTATATCAGAACTCTTCGACGAACTCGACATAGCAGAGGAGCAGTTAGGACAACAGGAGAACCAAGACACCGAAACAGAATCAGAATCAGGAGACTCAGAAATGACAGACAATACCACACCCACCACAGCACCTAGCACAAAGGGACTTGTGCCCGACCCAGGATTCTTCGATGGAACGTGAACCAAATTCGACGACTGGTGGAGAGCCATGACACTCTTCATGAAATTCAACAAAGTCAGCACGGCAGATGATAAAGCCATAGCAGTCCTGGCCAGACTGAGGGGAGGAACAGCAGGAGCATATGCAGCAATGAAAGCACCACAAATCCTGGAAGGAGAAGACTCTGTAGACTGGAAGGTCTTTGCAGAAGAATTCAAATGAACCTTCTCAGATGATGCCATGAACGCGAAGGCGGAATGGCAGATCGAAAAATTCAAACAGGGGAATAGAAACACGGCCGACTACCTCATCGAATTTGCTGCGGAGACTGCACACCAGCTGCCTTTGGAATGGCACCCAATAAGCATCTCACACCAATTAGTCTGCTGCCTGAAGACTTCACCACCCCAACCATTCAATGATCTGTCACCAATCTGCTTGTTCCTTGCCCATTCTATAACCAACCAACCATCTGTTTCACCTGCCATACATTGTGTTTCAGACCAATGCCTATTTTATTAAAATTTCACCACATACCTCTCTTGTTACTAACATCTTTTTTCAAATCAATTTCTTTGTCTCCACCATTGTGCATTCATTCACTGCATTTCAGAAATTTCAATATCTTACTACAAGCTAGTCTATCCTCCATTTTTCTAACTTGATACCCTTTCCATACAAAATTTGTAGATAATGATAACAACAACCATAGAAATTGAACCCTGGACAAGTTGTCTACAGTATAAATACAGTTGAGCCAGTAGAGGCTTGACACCTAGTAATTTGATACCCATTTTTCTTACTCTTGAAATCTCACTCTGAAACATCTCAGCTTTGTCTCTCATCATGTCTCATTGTCTTGTTGGCTCTCGTCCCACACTCGTGCTGAACTCTTGTCTCCCATGATGTCCCTGGCACCATCACTCTTGCCCCTCATTCTCTGCTGCTTTTCTCTGTCTCTATCTCTTTTCCTGGACCCAGTTTCGAAGCCTCGTGACTGACAGACACAGTCACACTGAAGTGATGAGGTGGCAGTTCAATGAAAAGTGGGTGTGACTGTGTCTGTCAGTCATGAGGCTTTGAAACCAGGTCCAGGAAAAGAGAGACAGAGGCTGGAAACTATGAGAGAATGAGGGGCAAGAGTGATGATGTCAGATACATCAAGAAAGAGTCTAGAACAAGAAAGACGAGAGACTGTGAGATGATGTAAGAATGAGAGGCAAGAGTGACAACATCAGATATGTCATTGAGAAAGAGTCTAGAACAAGAGAGATGAGAGACTGCAAGATGACATAAGAACAAGAGGCAAGAGTGACAATGTCAGATACACCATTGAGAAAGAGTCTAGAACAAGAGAGATGAAAGACTGCGAGATGATGCAAGAACGAGAGGCAAGACACTCAATTTCAGAAACTTTGAGAGAGAGGGAGAGTGGACAATGATGGAGGCGAAGAAATTGAATTAAAAAAAATGTTAGTAATGAGAGAGGTATATGGTGAAAATTTATTAAAATGGGCATTGGTCTGAAACACAACATATGACAGGTGAAATGGATGGTCTATAGAATGGGCAAGGAACGAGTGGATTGTATTACAACCTTAGTCTGGTAAGACCTCAGGTTACAGCTTAGGCTAAGACTTGAGGGCAAGTAAGGGGAGAGGAAACAGAGGTGGTTAAGCATACCGAATACAGTGGATGTATGTATGCTTAAATATAGGGAGCCATCCAGTTGAATGGATAGGGTAACTACATGAAATGTCCAATCAGGTTGGTGCAGTAGTTAACACGAGTCATAGATGGAGATTGCTTGACAGGAATAGGTGAAACAGATATACTAGCAGTATAGGAATGCAGACAAAGATGGAGTACGATTTGATCAGTAAAAAACCATAACAGATTGGCAACGGATCATTGAATGGTTGGGGTGACGGAATCTTTGGAGGGCAGACTAATTAGTGTGAGATGCTCATTGGGTGCTGTTCTGAAGGCAGCCGACATGCAGTCTCCACAACACCCCTTTTTCATTGAACCACTGCCTTATCTCTTCAGTGCAGTCTCCACACTTAGTCCTCACTCAGGATCAGAGGGCAGATAAAAGATGTAGGTGACAAGAGGCTAGTAGCCAGTTCAAACTAAAGAATACAAGCAGGTATTCTAGAGCATTTATACTAGCTAGCTAAGTCCATAGGTATCAAGATGAGCAAGGAAATGAGGACTTCATGTGTTGAACGTAAAGTTACACAGTGGTAAAGAAATCAAGGTAACTACCAGAAAAGACATGACTGTGGAAAAGCAGGAAGGTACCAAGACAACACAGGAATGAAAGAAGTAAACTAAAGTACACACAGGTTAGTTAAATAAAGGGAGGACCTGAAGAATAAAGTGACTGTGAGGAAAACACAACTAAGTGTTTATAGTATAACAAGTGGATTGGCGATGGATTGTTGGTTGGTTGGGGTAACATATATGCAGAGGACCCACAACTTAGATCAATGCTTGCATTGGTGGGTGTTGTATACACAATGTTTACTCAAACAGGGTATATGGGAAAGAATTACAGAATGAGGAAGAAGAAGTGGTAGAACTGTCCAGTCAAGAAATCAAGAAACTCCTCTATTCTGCAATGTTTCTAAATAACAAGTTAATTGATAAAATAACATTTTAAACTGTTCTGAACACACCATTTATGACACCTAGTCATCCAGCCCAATATTGTCCTCCATGACTGGAAACTCTGGTACAGTGCACTCCTTGAAAAGAATGTGGGGTGTAGGACCATGTTCAGGATTTGGCAGCCAGCACATAAAGGGTGGGCTAAATAGTTTCTTTGCAGATGTCAGCCACATTTTATTAACCTGGGTGTATGGCATCCACTCCCACCTCCTAATTCACTCAAATAGCTTGTCCTGGACAGCTTTGATGACTACCTCACCCTTTCGACCCCAATTCCTCTGCAACATCTTTGCCCACTGATCATAGTACTGAGCTTGACCAGATTTTTGAACCCACAAGGGTACAGTCATACCATGGCAAAGGAAGGGCCAATTAAAGCTTCTCTTCCAGTTAGCCTCAGTTGCATTCTTGTAATGAATGGCTTGGAAGGTTTTGGAGAGTTGAAGATTCATGTAAGGGTCTTCTTTTCCTGAGCACCACTGAATGTTATTGAGCCTCATGTATGAGGGCTTAGTAGGTCCTCGTGGATTGGGGAATTTTGAAGTGAGATCAGCGACAAACTGGTGCTACAGGGCAGAAAGTTCCGTGTCAGGGTCCTGCAGCACATCTTCAGGTAGAGGGTCTTGGTCTTCAGTGTCAGATCCATTGTCCTGCATGGAAGGGACAAAGGCATTCCCAAGAGCACTAAGCTGGAATAAATTTGGCTCTGGTTCACCAGTTGCATTGATATATAATGGGACTTGGCATTTGGCTGTTGTAGAATGCCAAGTGCAGATGAGATTTCTATCGATGACCCTACTTTCCTGATACCTTGCCTGGACCTCCTTGGGTGTCACAGCATTGAACCAAAATTTGAATACAGATTCTGAAAGTACTGAATTTCCATAGCACATGCGAGGGACACTGCCAAGTTGGAGTCGTCAAAGGAAAACACAGCCATATGGATTGAAAGGGACTTGTTGAGGGATCAATTGATCTTCATCCATCCAGGCAGGTTGGATGGGGACATTGAAAGCAAGGGTGTTTTGCTCTACATCATCAGCCTCTGTAATTGGGAGGGCAGCCTCCATAAGGTTCCTTGATGCTGGACTATCGCCAGGCTGAGTGTGTAAAATGTTGACCAACCACACACATGCAGCAGTCAGGAGGAGGGCTTCAGAGGTAAAGTGATGTGAAAACTCCCCACGCTATTGAAGGGAGAGCACTCAACTCATTCTGATCAGTCGAATGATGCGGAAATTCCTGAGGATGACCAGTAAGTATCAGAATTAGAGTAAAGTAAATCCCAAAAGACTCACCACCATTCAAGGCCACTGAACACACAGAGGCACCTGTGGATCACCTCTACATCAAAGTGTACAAGGACTTAGTTTGCATAGCAGTAGGAAACACAAACTTCAAGGTGAGCACTTGAGCCATTTGTCTGAGTGGCCACCTCATAGATATTGTGGAGGCCATTGATCATTTTGCAAGCTTGTATAGCACCTAATGCTTCTCTAGTGGTGAGGAATTTCACATGATGGAAACTATTGGGGTTGTACACAACAGACTTGTCAGTGGTGTAGGCTTGCAGGTAAAGTGCCTTGAAGGGACCTTGTGCTTGAGTGCCAGGTGTAATGCGAAACCTGCTAATGGCAGTCAGGTGGCTGGCCAAGTTCCTTGAGTACTTGCTAGAGCCAACCTTTGTGATCCTCTCTGCATGTCACATCTGAATTTGCAGTGCCTGTGCAACAACAAGGGCATAAGATGCTGTGGTCCACTGAAGGCACTGTAGTCCCTTGTAGTCACTAAATATCTGGACACCAACATCAATGTACCAATCCCCTGCATCCTGAGCATTCTGAATGAGCTGAGCATTGGAAAAGAATCGAGTGAGGTAATACTCTGCTGAGTGAGGGTTGACTTGGTGGGGTGTGGTATGTTTGACACCTTGTATCATGTGCATAATGAAAAAGTCCCTCATCCAGGCCAGGTTTCCATCTCTTCTATCAACAAATGGATCTTGGTCTAATTCAGTGTGAACATCATCCATGAGCCTGCCAATGATCTCTTGGGGGAGCATCTTGGTTGCCCAGGATTGTTTCCCACTGGCTTTTGTAGCATGGGCAGTCTCCGTTGTGCAGTCAGCTGGCCATTCATTGGCAATAGCACTTCTGAGGAGACAAACGATAGCAGGGCAGAGGCCATTGACATACCACACATTGCACTGTGCTTCAGTCAAGCGGTAAGGGCATGGATCTTTAGAGTGTTCAGGGGTCCAGAGTCCAGGGAAGAATATGTTCAGGTGGTGTTTTGTACTGAATGAACCAAATTTAAAGTTTGGAATATGGTGGTATTTGATGTCCATTGGCTCCTGAAATAATAAGTTAGCTGCCAGATAATACTGGATAGCACAGCAAACTTACCCCTTCATAGTAAATTGTCCAAGTTATGTGGATCAAGTCATGTGTAAGATCTTATGCATACCATCTGTCCAAGGTGAATAGGTGTACGAGATCTTATACATCTATGTACCATTTGTCCAAGACAAATAGTGCATATGAGATATTACCATTCCATGCACAATTCATCCAAGACAAATGGTGTGTACAAGATCTTGCCCATCTACCTGCCATTTGTCCAGGATGAACAATGGGTACAAGGTCTTACCATTCCACACACAATTCATCTTGGATGAATGATGCATATGAGATTCTATGTATGCCATCCATGTACCATTCACCTTGGGTGAATGGTGCATATGAGATCTTACATATCAATGTACCATTCGTCCAAGACAAATGATGTGTATGAAATCTTATACATCTGTGCCCCATTCATTCAAGACAAATGATATGTATGAAATCTTACACATCTGTGCCCCATGCATCCAAGATGAATAATGCATATGAAATCTTGCACATCCATGCCCTATTTGTTATGGTTTTCTACCAATCAAGTCATACTCCATCATCATCTGCATTCTTATCCATTAGTACATTTGTTTCAGTTATTCCTGTTGAGCGATCTCTATCCCTGACTCATGTTAACTACTATGCTAGCCTGATTGGACATTTCATGTAGTTACCCCATCCATTCAACTGGATGACTTCCCCTATTTAAGCATACATACATCTACTATATTTAGTATGCTTAACCACCTTTGTTTCCTCTCCCCTTACTCACCCTCAAGTCTTAGCCTAAGCTGCAACCTGAGGTCTTATCAGACTAAGGTCATAACACTATTCGTCCAAGATGAATGATGTGTATGAAATCTTACACATCCATATACCATTTGTCTTGGACGAATGGTGCATGAAATATTACACATCCATGTACCATTTGTCTTGGACAAATGGTGCACGAAATATTACACATCCATGTACCATTTGTCTTGGACGAATGGTGCATGAAATATTACACATCCATGTACCATTTGTCTTGGACAAATGGTGCACGAAATATTACACATCCATGTACCATTTGTCTTGGACAAACAATGCATACAGTAAGGGACAAAACCGTTCCAATGTTTTGAACTTTTCAGAAGATCAGCTCATAACTCAAGGACTACTGTGGCTGTGCACTTCCTAATTTAATTGTAGATAGTCCAGTATCTTATCTAATCATATGCAAAGTATGATTATGTAATCCTTTGTTTTGGGGGAGTTATTAATTAATTAATATTTTAAGTACATTGGAACAGTTTTGTCCCTCTCAAATTCTGAGCACATGACTTCGTTTATTGCAATCAAATAAATACAAATAAAATCATGTGACCATGTAGGGTGATGTATAAATGGATGTGCTTATTCTCAGGTGCAAATTAACTCCCCCACTATACCTTTACAACTATATGCGCTCTCTTTCCTCTACTCAGACCAATAGAGTCCTCTCTTACCTGGACCAAGGGAAATCTGCTCATCATATTGCTTCTATTACTGGTCTGGGAGTCAGTACTATTTCTAGGATTCGCTCCAAACATAGATCAACACTTTCCAAATCTGTTGGTGGCTGCCCATCTAAACTTTCTCCCTCTGATATCCACTATTCTGTTCGCCTCATCACCTCTCGCAAGGCTGACAATGCCTCCCAAGTCACCAAATCACTTCAAAATGTTATTGCCCAGCCTGTATCCACCAAAACAGTGCGCAGGGCACTCAGAGGAGCTGGAATGAAGGCTGTAGTCAAGCGGAAACGACCTAAACTTACTGCTGTCCATAGGAGGAAAAGGTTGGAGTGGGCAGAAGCACATGTTAACTGGACCCTGAAGGACTGGAAGAGGGTTATTTGGACAGATGAGTCCAAAATCAATCGGTTTGGATCAGATGGAAGGGTTTGGGTATGGAAAAAGGCAGGAGAGGGGCTGAATGATAGATTGGTTGAGGGAACAGTCAAGTTTGGTGGAGGAAATGTGATGATCTGGGGTTGTATGCTGTGGGATGGAGTGGGGTTTGCCACTAAAATTGAAGGGAAGATGGATGCTGACCTTTATGTTCAAATTTTGGGGGATGAACTAAAGAGGAGCATCAGGTGGTATGGGAAGAATGAGGAGGATATGGTCTTCCAACAGGACAATGACCCCAAACACAAGAGCAAAAAGGCTACAAACTGGCTAGATGAGTCTGAATTGGAGGTTATGGTATGGCCCCCACAGTCTCCAGACCTTAATCCCATTGAACATCTCTGGACTCACCTCAAGAATAAGCTGGGAGAGTATGATACTCCTCCTGATAGCATGAATACCCTATGGGAGAGGATACAAAAGGAGTGGGATGACATAGAACCAGAAGTGTGTCAGAATCTGATAGAGAGTATGCCTAGGAGGGTCCAGGCAGTTTTACAGGCCAAGGGAGCTTATACCAGGTACTAGAATACCCATTTTGTATATAAATTTCAAGAGGGACAAAACTGTTCCAATGCACTTAAAATATTAATTAATTAATAACTCCCCTAAAACAAAGGATTACATAATCATACTTTGCATATGATTAGATAAGATACTGGACTATCTACAATTAAATTAGGAAGTGCACAGCCACAGTAGTCCTTGAGATATGAGCTGATCTTCTGAGAAGTTCAAAACATTGGAACGGTTTTGTCCCTTACTGTATGAAATCTTATGCATCCATCACATCCATGTACCATTTGTCTTGGACGAATGATGTGTGAAATATTGCACATCCATTTACCATTTGTCTTGGATGAATGATGCATATGAAATCTTATGCATCCATTACATCCATGTACCATTCATCTTGGACAAATGATGTGTATGAAATCTTACACATTGATGAATAATGCATATGAAATCTTGTGCATCCATATACTATTTACCATTTGTCTTGGATGAATAATGTATATGAAATCTTATACATCCATGCCCTATTCATCTTGGACAAATGATGTGTGAAATATTACATATCCATGTACCATTCGTCTTGGACAAATGATGCATATGAGATCTTACACATCCACACACAATTCATCTAAGATGAATGATGTATGTGAGGTCTTATGCATCCATGCATAATTCATCCAAGACAAATGATGTATGTGAGGTCTTATACATTCACACACAATTCATCTTGGATGAATGATGTATGTGAGATCTTACACATCCATGCCCCATTCATCTTGGACAAATGGCATGTACAAGATCTTACCATTCCATGCACAATTCATCTTGGATGAATGATGTGTATGGAGTCTTACACCTCCACACACAATTCGTCCAAGATGAATGGTGTAACAAGATCTTTTGCATCCACCCACCATTCGTCCAGAATGAATGATATGCACAAAATCTTACCATTCTACACACTATTCATCCAGGATGAATAGTACATGTTGGAACCCCTATATACTATGCCATTTGCCCCCAATGAATGGCATGCATTGGGTCAGGTTCAGGTTCTCAACCGGACCAATGTAGGCATATATTCTCTTGTATGAATCCATCCAAGGTGAGAGGCATGAAATTAAGGTAGCCCAGATATATATTGCATTCTCCCTGGACGAATGCCACAAGTTCTGGGATCTTAAATTCAGAAGTAGAGCAAGAATATAGGGCTTTCATCTAAGCCGAATACAGCCCCTTGATACTCACAATTTTATCTGAGGCAAAAAAATCCTGTGAGAAGGTACAGCATTTATCCAATGGTTGGTTGACCCAAGAGTGCACCCACATTCTCAGTTGCAAAAGAGCATGTTTTATTGAGGAACTAGGCACCTCAATGAACAGGTGATTGTAATTTGGTTTAACCATACACCTTATTTCCTATGCACTACAAAACCCACCCAACAGGGGAGCTAAGGTTTGCTGAGTACAAACAAACTACTTAAGTACTCTATTTAAAACCATGAAGCAGTGCAGAAATTAAACTATGAAAGGAGGAATGCTGGGTACTGTATTTTACACCCAGCCTGCATTCCACCCTTACATCTACTGGGCACTTTGCTAATGACTTCCCAGTCATTCCAAAGGGGAAACTCCAGCAACCACCAAATACATGAGAAATGTCCAAAACAAATGTCCAAAAACAACAAAGAGACAACAAATGGGTTGCCATGTGTGAGTGTACAGCAGAGCACTCATCTTGGTAGAGCATAGCAGTGAAGGAGAAGATAAGCACCAAATGGTGGAGTGTGGTGAAAATGAGGCTGGCAGAAGGAATGGAATAGTGCATGGCAATTGTTGTGAACCTTTGTCTATTCATATCCACTCCATACCTGTCTGCATTCTACTATGCCTTGTACCTGTTTCAGCTATTCCAGTCCAGCAATCTCCGAGTATTGACTCACATTGACTACTGTGCCATTATCATTGGACGTTCCATGTAGTTACCTCCATCTGTTCAACTGGATGCCTACCATATTTAAGCATACATACACACTCCTGTATTCGGTATGCTTAACCACTTAGTTCTCCCCTCCCTTACTCGCTCTCAAGTCTTAGCCTAAGTTGCAACCTGAGGTTTACTCAGACTAAGGTCGTAACAGCAATGCACAAGCAACATGCAGCATCAGCAGCTACAGGATGAACAGGTTGAGTCTGGAGGCTTGAAGTATTGGACTGTGTACAAAGTTCAGCAGAAGAGTACAAGACTCATGGTGCCAGGCTAGGTAATGGAGTCTGAGCATGATGGTAGAGTCTGAAGACTCGGAACATAGACTGCTTGACTCAGTCTGAGCGAGAGAATGAGGTTGAGGAAGGTGGCCCCTTGAGGTGGGCTCCAGTTGAAGGGAAGTGAGCTCACTCAATGATAAAGGGAGCAATTGTATTCCACCAATTGCAGGGACCCTTTCCTTTGACCTCAGGGTAGGATACAAGTATATCATAGCCTAGAGTGTGTGTGGTTGGTACAACGCCACCAGGGTGTATGAGTAAGCAAACAAGTGAATGAGTTAGACCATATGATAATCATTCTGAGACAGTTGGAATCAGGGTGAGACATTCCTCTTGTGGAGAGCTGAGTACAAAGAGCTACTTAAGTATACAGTGCAGAAATTAAACTATGAAGGAAGGAATGCTGGATGCCATATTTTGTGCACAGCCTACATTCCACCCTTACAGTACTAGTCTTCCACACACACACATTTATCCAGGATGAATGCATACAACAACAGCCACTGGTCGGTTGTGCATGGCTGCAGACCCACCAGTTTGTTGAGGGTAAATTGTGCACAGTGTCTTTGTCTTGAATGAAGTTGTCTTGAATGAAGTTGTCTTTGTCTTAGACAAAGTTAACTGATGGCACCATTGCATAACTGATGGCACCATTGCATACCACCTATTCTGGCACATCATTAAGCAACATTGCAAAGAGGTGGACCATTCATCTGCCTTGCACAATGATGTTGTGTAGTAGGAACTTAATAACATGTAGGACATTGAATATGGTGTGCACAAGGCACCTAGTTGGTTAGTTGGTTAGTTAGTTAGACAACGACAGCAGTAACAACAGTAGGAATAAAGGTCACAGTAGGGCCAAGTCCATCATTTTTTCCCAGCTCTTTGTAGATGACATCATCACCTTCTTGTCCAACATAGTCTTCAGATATCTCTTTCACAGCAGCAGCAGTGGCAGCATCAGCATCAATAGCTGCCTCTTCTTCAGCTTTCGCCCTCACTTCAATAATTTTAGTCCAATACTGAGCCCAAACAGTTGGAAGACAAGCCAAAGTTACAAATGCCAGGCCCTGCTGAAGAAAGAGTGGATCAGGGTCTTCTGGGCGACAGTTCTGAAGGCTTGTTCCATGAAGCTGGTGGGGCTACCACACGATGAGGGAGTTGGCACTTGCTTTGACTTGAATGCCATACTGGCCAAGATAGAAATGTCCCCCACCAGTATCACTCCCTCGGTGAACAGCTATAAATGCAGCTGCAAATGTATGAGGTTGTTTTTCAAAATACATTGCTCTAAACTGATAATACTGTGTCAGCTCAGATAATATTGAGGAAGGACTGAGCTGATAGTGTACTAGGCATAGTTCTGGGCCATTACACCAGTTGGTGGTGCAAGCTCAGCATCGTGGAATTGGATTGTCTCATCATCGATATAAATAGAATATGTTCCTCGATTATTGCTATGGTCCTTCCAGTCAGGGGTCATTGCTGGAAAATTTCCTGACTTCAACCAGCCAATCCACTCATTCTGAATCTCGGAGGGGAGGCACTTGTGAAGAATGTTCCAAATAAGAGTGAAAGCACTACTTTGCTCCCTCTGGAAGTTGAGGATGGCATTGTCAGGCATTTTGTGCAGGAGATTCTGGACCCAGTGGAACTGGGGGCTACTGTGAGAACTAGTAGAAAATCCAACGATGGAGAGGGCTCCAGGATCTTCCTTCTGCAGAGAAAAATTTGGATGGAGTGGCAAGAAACTAAATACAAGATATGCATATGAGAATCCCTACAAATTTCTGCAGCTCTTGTGATTATCCTACCCAGCCACTCCAGTACCCTCACTTCATAGCAAAAGTCCTGAAGGACCATCAGGACAATTTTCCCTGAATCAGTGTCACGAACTATGGTCTCCTTGTGTACTTCAACTATCTGAATCCTATCCTCCTCCATCTTGATTGGTTTGCATCACTTGAGCCATGAGTCAGCTTGCCTTGCAATAAGAAGCCAATGTTCCCAAAAATTATATATGTTGTCACTTTCACAGATGAAGTTACTGGCTGCAGGATAAGATTGTTGGAGTTTCAGGAGTAAGATGGTGGGGAGATTAGCATTGAAATCAGCAATGGCCTCTAGCTTCCAGTGGAGCCCAAGTTGGTGGGCTGTATTGTGGCAGATGTTACAAATTTTGCTCTTTGCAACTTGAAGATGCTGGAGGGCTTCTTGCAGGATAGGCAATGCCTTGCCACTAGTGACTGCATTGTTGAGTGTGGTCATGATTTTCCAGGAGAGCAGCTCAGGTGAGATGGCAGGCTCTATCAGCACTCCCTCCTTCTTGGCTATCTAGACTAATTCATTCACAAGTATCCTCTGCAGCTCCAGGTTGGGGTCGGCGAGAAATGATTAGAGGTATCTGTCCTCATTGAGGGCCTGGATGAGAGTATCACATATGGAATAGGTAAAAGCAGGAGGCATTGCAGGAGTAGGTGGTGGTAAAAAAGAATTGGTGGTATCACAGGATCAATCAGTAGATTGATACTGCTGCAGAAGTAGCGGCAGGCACCCAAACACAACCACATAACATGGCAGTGACAGTGACAGAGGCTTGGCTTTTTTCACAAGTCTGGTTAGTTTCCACCTTTACTCTTTCCTTCCACCCATCTGCCCCCAGACTGGTTAGCAAAAGCCTCCCTCTGTGACTGAAGCATCCCTTGGTTTGATCCAGGACTTGACTTCATCAACAAGATGGCCAGCACAACCCAGTCTTGGTTCTGGCCTCTTCTCTTGTGGCTCTTCTGGTACTTTTGCTTCTTGATAGCCCCCACTACTCAGCTATTGGTCCCAGGTACGAGGGATTGCCCAAAAATAATAGAAGAATATGCCTTTGGTAAGGAAACTCAAGACTGCCTGGAATGATGCATCCAGGATGTGCCACTTGGCCCAGTTTTTAGAGGAAGGTTTCAGGTGCAGAGTTGGGGGATTTGGGTGTGGTCTGGAGTAGAAAATATGCTTAGGAGGCCACCAATTTCTCCAGCGGGAGGACTGACCCTTGCTGGAGATTTGGAGTGGAAGGATTAACTAGACTAGTGGAATTAAACTGGAGGTATCCCCCCAACCATTTTATGTATTCCTATGCATACCCTTAGTGGAAATAAATATGCACCACTTTCACCCAGCCCTAAGTTTTGGAGGATTTTTGTGCCAATGGGAATAAAAAGCAGCAAAGCAGTGCAAAAATGGGGGTATGCATTCAAGGTGCGAGCACATAATTCATTCATCTTGGAATGGGCATCTATTGAAATCTGGTTGTGAACCCACAGTTTATTTGTCCTGGTTGGATTAGTGTACATCCAGCACTTGAACGCACAGTCCACCTGCCCACTGCGAATCTCCACATGTCCAGAAGGAAAGCACATGGCCCATGGGAACATAGTCCATTCACCTAGCATTACTATGTTCTACAGTAGCTAGCTGCTCTGGAGCTGATGGGTGTGTGCCATTTGCTGTGAAACAGCCTATGAGCTTACCACTGTTGGAATTGCCTCATCGAGGGGATTCCAATGGTACCAAAATCATGTTAAACAGATAAGTATTTGATTTTCTACAGAATAAAGAACATTTTCCATGAATTATCTAAGAGTGATTGGCTCCAGGAGAGGCTCTCGGCAATTGCTGCAGAGCCCATAGGGGTGTGCCCTTTTCAGTGAAATAACATACAACCTTAATACCATTGGAATCGCCTCGTTGAGGGGATTCCAACAGTACCAAAATCATGTCAAGAGGATAAGTATTTGAATTTCTATGGAATAAACAATATTTTTCCTCAATTATCTAAGAAGGAGCAGCTCTAGGAGCAGCTCTCAGCAGTTGCCAGGGTGCCTCTGGAGCCAGTGCCTCCAACATGCAATGCCCACCAGAGCCTCAACCCAAGGCTCTGGAGCCTCCAGCAATTGCCGGCATATGCTCCCAAGCCTATCCCCAAGCCTTGCACTGCCCTAAATTGGGACACAGGCTCTAGTGGCTGTCCCTCTGGAGCCTGTGCTCACCTACTCGGCATTCTCCAGAGCCAGTTCTGGAGCCATTTGCCCATACTCAGAAGCCTTTCTCAAGCTGTCTGCTGGCTATGGATATATGTAATCAATGTTTGGCCTGATAGGTATAGACAAATACTTGTTGGTTGGTTGATCACATGTTGAACCTTCCCTCTGGTATATCTTATCATGCTCGTCTGCCCCCTTCTACCCTTACCATGCAATATAGGGACAAAGAGAATGCCTCGCCTGAAATGATCAACCTTTTGTAAGTCTATTTCATAAGTTGAAAATATATCTAATGTTTCATCAGGTCTAAGTGGAAGCATTGGAATGCGCGGAACAATCAAGTACCTTGTCCTTGTTGCTCGTATCAAGACTATGACATAGAAATTGTCAAGTTAAGTCAGATTTGACCTCATTTGACATCTCTTAATCACCAGAAACATCTTTGATCATGTCTGGGACAGTCACCAAACACCAATATCGTTGCCACTGCACCTCAACTCCATTCTCCTAGTCCCCCCAGGCCTGCATCCACACAAATGTTGAAGTTTCTCCTAGGCCCTCATATCTCCCTCTCATGTTCACTCTGTGGACTCAAAGCTCAACGACGGCAGTACCTATAATAATGTGGTCTGGCCACTACCTGGGACCATAGTAAGTCTTTTGTAACCCTCAAAAATCCTACCGCTTGTTTACTGTTACTCTATCCACAGGATCAACATGTGAATCACAGCTCCTCTGTCCCTAGGGATCCTGTTGGCACTGTGTGTGCTCCTCCACCCTCCATCCATCCCTCTGCTCCATCACCCGGTTCTGCCATGTGTGCCTCCCGCCTTCACAACAAGCACTTGATACAAGTTCCGTTGCTACAAAAGCATGGACTTGATGTCAATACTCTCTCTCTGGATCAATGAATGACATTCACTAAGTTGTTGGTGGTACCATTGTACGCAAAATATCTTCTTGTCTTTATTCAGTTTTGCATTAGACCAGATTTGACTGACCAACTACTTTCTAGCCCACAAATATCCCCCCCTACCCTCATTCATTGTCACCTGTATGACCCCTACGACAGCCCCTACCATCTCAAGCACAAGAACCTCACCCTGTGCCGTCAAGTACATCACCACCACCCCTACCCTTGGATCAATTTCCACGAGCAACTGCCACCACCCACGTCCTCCCTACCCGAGAAACAACTCACAGTAGCACTCATCATCCCCTGCCACCACCTCTGTTGTCATCTCCCAACTCCTCGATACCCAAGCTTCCCTAATAATCTTCCTGGGGCACATCACCCCGGTGATCCAGGGGCATTGTGCCTTGCACTTCCTGCAAAAGGAAATCAATGGCATGTGGACCCACGGTTGTGGGACCCACATCAACCTCCTGTTCCTGGAACTTTCCTTGTTTAGAAAATCCTTGATCCCTGCGGAACATCCGAAACCTGGCAACTGTTGTAAAGTGTCATAAATGAACGTGGATATTACTACAAATTGTTTTCTATTTACACGGAATATATCTGCCATTTTGTGCCATCATGGTGCCATCCGGAACATGCCGGCGTCACGTTCGGGGGTGTTCAGGTACAGTACTCGGTGGCCATCCACTGTGCCATCTATCACCACCCCACTCCCCGCACCATCCACTGTGCCATCATGCCATTGAGTGCCATCCAGCACGTTCCAGTGGCTTATCTGATGGCATGCTGAGCTATTGTGCCATCATTCCCAACCACTGTGCCATTGTCTCCCACCCACTGTGCCATTGTCTCCCCTCCTCTCTGTCGTCCTCTCCTCACTGTAACACCACTGCTCACCACCATCCCGTGCCATCCCATGCCATCCCATGCCATCCCGTGCCATCCGGGCCATGGCAACAATGTCCCGTGTCAATAGTCCATGATGGTATGCTCCCTTGTCCATCCATGCCACTCCGCCCTTACAACTAGCTCCTCCTACAGCATTGTTGGCCCCCTGCTATCCATCTGTCACCACTGCTATGCCATCCAATCACATAACTCATACAACGCTCACCACTGGCCCTCAAACCGGCCATCAATGATGACCTCCACACCACCAGCTACCTCCTATATACCGTACGAAATGTTCAAGCAGCTACTAGGACAAACTGTCAAGTATTCGGCATATTTTGAAGGATCCTGTAGGGAAGTTACCCTTTGCGCTCGTGGCTTCGGGATCGAGCAGAAGGGGTTGAGCAAGTGGGAAACGAATGCCAGTGCGTTCTTCTATATTTACGATGTCTTTTGTTACTTTACACACAGAATAGAGGACCACATCAAATGACAGAGCAGCTAAGCATCAACAGTTGTATTAATTTACTCTCAGGTGTGTGAGCATTCTCTGAACCTGAAGTGACACTCATGAACTTGTTACTTGGACAGGAGAAATGTGTAACGTCCTCAAAACCGCTTTTCAGCTGAAGCAGGTTCGGGGACGGTTCCCAAACGGCCTCGTCAACAAAGGCGTTCAACTACACACTGAAAAACAGTACTTCGACATCACTACCCACCCAGTTGCCAATGCGTGAACAAAAGAATCTATCATTCACTGAACCGCCATCCTTTTCACTTCCACGACATCCGCTGTTCCACCACGCGATTGAGGGCATCCGATGTCACATGAAGAGGTCCACGTGTCTTGCATGCATGGCTTACACCACTAGTGTGTTGGATAACACCTCCGGGAGGTTGGATTACAAAGCGCGCGAGGCTGCCTGCCAACGGTGCGAGGAAATCTCCGTGAGTTCATCGTGTGGCCATTCGGTAGCAACAGCTGGGATGGATACACCAGCACTAGAATGAGGAGACGACAGCAACAGTCCGGGCGGTGATGGTAATGGTCTTGTATCCGCCATTGGGCTTGCGTCTGGGGTGAGAAGGGAGACGCTCAGGGAACGAAGTTGTCGGATTTGAACTTATCGCGTGAATTTAGGAACTTCCTTCCAAGCTCGATTTGCTATTGTAGATACCCACTGAACGGGTGCTGGAGCAATCTGGCCCTGTTTCGGTTATGTATAAAGCTGGATAACTATGTATGCGTAACGGTTCCCCCACTAAAGCTTCGTTGCACACACCAAATAAATCTGACAGTCCTGCTTCGCAGGCGTCAGTTACCCCAAGAGCGTCCCAGTGTTCACCCTGAGCTGCTCTCACAACTGTCCGGTACGCCCGCAACTTCATGTGCTAGATCGAGTTGAATCAGATCTCTTTGTCGGCTCGACGTAAATTGTGAGAAATGACGTCACAGAAAAATTTCATTCTCGTTCTTACAGTTGTACCAACCCTACGAGGTTGAACTACCCCACTTGCCATATGCTTCCCGTTCCTTGGTGCACACTGTGCGCCGGCTGGGTTGCGCAGGTTCGGAAACGGACCTAATGTACCCCTTCACCATGCTGCCTTCGCTCCCGTCACCACGCTGCCTTCGCTCCCGTCACCTCCATCTTCCTTCCAATTATATTCTCTCAAACCCTCGTCGGCCACCATCTGGTACTGCCATTAAAATCCCCCGCGCGTCGTGCAATGGCCTCTCCACCGATTTGTTAGGACGTCTTTAGCAAAGGGGCTGCATATTTCCTTCACTCCCCCTGATATCCAACCTACCAGCACCCGAAAGAAACATCTGCACGGATTTTGTGGTAAGTGCAGTCACTCGGTTGCTTGTCACCTTTATATATCATAGATGCCCGCCCGATATTCCCCCTGCCTCTTGCACTTTTGTGGAACATTCTCATAGGCCACTGTCTGCTTCCAGGGATAATCCAGGGATAATGGCGACACTCCTGCGTCGCAGACGTACTGGTAAGTTCGCTCACCCCGAGATCACGCGTATAATCACTCACTACACATCCGAGGACAGTTTAACCTCTCTAAACATAGATTTTGTTGGTCCCCGTTTTAATGCAATTGTTGTAGTTGTGTTATCAAGTCAGAGTAGGAGTCGCAGGTCGCGAGGCCATTCACTCGCATTATGTACAGCACCCATGATCATCCACCGGTCTTCAGGGAGTTCTATGGCCCGTCCTGCGGCTTCTTGCACTCCTTCTCGCCGCCATTCTCCTGATCTTCCTTCAATCCGTAGCGCCAGTCGTGGCCGCTCTCGTAGCCCTAGTCATTACCGATACTGCGACGGGTATTCCAATCCTTGTGGTCATCATTCAACGAATTTCACTTCGACTCCTCTTCATCACCGAATTCCAGAGTTGAGCCCAAGCAGCCTTCCGCTCTCATCACAGTCACCAGCGTACAGCCCGAGGAGCTCACAAGAAGAGGGTACATGTATCGAGTACGTCCACGGCATGCATTGGTTCGTCCTCTCCCGTACACTTTTTTCCTTGATGCCAACAGGTACAAGGTGAGCCTTCGTGATTTTTAAAGACACTTTTCGTTGAGTATTGTAGTTCTAAACACAACATTCTCCTACGTACGTCCACGCTAGTGGGCACCTCGACCATTAAATGTCTCAACAATCCTTTTCGTCGTGGGGGTCGTTGGTCCAGCAAACCATGGGAACGGAAGCTGTTGACCGGTCTCCGATACCTAAGTGATCTCTATCTTATTTTGACCTTCTCCGACTAGCGCTCTCTCGTGATGACGCGTAGCTCGGTCCTCTACTTCCTACAGTGATGACGTTCTCAACAAAACACGCCGTTCGGTGACCATAACAACTAGCCACAGTTAGTCCAGCACAGATGGAACAATCACGCGTTCGGCATTTGAAGGCAGAAACAAGATTGCTTACGATCCGTGGGACCTCTTACCAGATACGAATGATGAGGCTATGATGAGTGGAAAGATACCCACATTGACGCCCTTACGAAGATGCAACAAAGAGAAGGGGAAGCATCAACAGTTGGATTGATTCGCTCTCAGGTGCGTTCTGAATTTAAAGTGATGCTCATGGATAACCCTCATTGCTTGAGCAGGATAAACGTGGAACGTCCTCAAAATCCGTCTTCAGCAGCAGCAGGCTCGGGAATGGTTCTCAAACGGTCTCGTCGACAAATGCGTTCTACAGACTCAAAAACGGAATTTCTTGCTCTTCGACATGCCTACCCACCTAGTCGCCGACGTACGAACCCAAGAATCTATCATTAACCGCATCGCCGCCCTTCTCATTTCCACAATATCTGCCATTCCACCCAGTGCTCTCGACATGGAGGCTGTCCAATATCGTATGGTGCGATGCAGTGTTGGTTGTTCCAATTGTATTCTTCAGTGGGCCGAGCTGCAAGGCCTCGCACAGGAGGGGTAAGGGAGGGTAATCGTCGGACCAGAAGCCAAGGGTCGAGTGCACGTGTCGGTGATTGTAGGAGAAACGAGCGAGAGGAGATATAGCGGACGCGTAAGGTGTAAAATTGAGACCAACCAGGAACAGGGCCGATACATCCCTATCGGATGGCGGTGCGGGCAATGATTGAAGAGGTCTCTTCAATCGGGTCAAGCGGTTGTCGGGGGTAGCGCTGGCGACAGGAGCGTGTGGCAGGGCAGCGTGGTGGCGGGTGTCGATTCAGCCGGCGGGTGACAGTGGGTTGTAGGTTGTGATAAAAACACAAATTATTCCCGGTCGGTATCGTATGCGTGTGTGTTGACGTGTAATGTTGCGCGTCTATAACTCCTCCCAAATGAACAATTCTTTTCCTTACTCCATGCACCCTCATCCTCATCCGCCCCGTCCTCTACGAAAGCAAAGGACGTAGAACGCCTTTACTCCGATCGCACTTTCCGAAACACAGCAGCAGCAGCAACGGCAAGTACAACAACAGCACCCGCGGTCTGGAAATTTACCGCATTCTTAACGGCATCATCAGCACTCCAATCTTTCAAGCTGAGGTAGTAAACACTCACTGGTCGACTGGGCGACAACTTTTTCTGTTCCACCTCCGTCCCCACAGATGACTCACCGCCTAGACCAGTGGTCATCGATGACGCCAGCGCCGGTATTGAGTGTTCCTTGGCAGCAGCCATCCTAGCTTTCGCCTTGATAGCGGGGTCCTTAGGCCCAGGTACCTTCTTCCCCTCTTCCGCATCATCCTCTTCACTTGCCAATGACGACCCTACATCGTCTTCGTAATCAAAACTCTGTTCCTTGTGCACGTCGAGCAGAGAAATGTAGTACGCACGGGAAACCGTCGTCTCATCCTCACCTACTGCTGCTGCTGGTGGTGGTGGTGGTGGTGGTGGTGTAGTAGTCACCTTGAGCGAGCCTGACGTTGACGTATCTGATGATGATGATGATGATAGTTGTTCAGGTTTGAGCAATAGTGATCCAGAGTCAAGCACGACGGCGTCGTTAACAAATGCGGTAATCTTCACCGCGTCCAGTGAGCCTCCTCCCCCACCCTCTAACGCAAGCGCAGCATCATCTGACCCGGATTCGTCGCCGGCCTCTTCCCCACTCACACTCCCCGACCTCCTCCTGGACCTCCCACGACTCTTCTTCCTCCGCCTCGTCCTACTCCCACCACCCGAGGAACCGGAACTCTGACTCGTCGGAGTAGGAGGCGTCACCAACCCACTCCCACTGCCATACTTCATACCCATAGCATCCCCATTGCCTATCCTCAAACCACCGAGCGCCTGCTGAAACTGACTTTGGACTCTCTCCTGGATCCTTGACAGTTCCTGCTTCTGCGCATTGACGTCCTTGACGAGCGCAGTGATGGAGGTATGTATCTGGTTAATCTTCTCCAGACCAGTATCCACCGATTTCATCTTCATCTCCCATTCCTCCCTCGCGCGTTTCATCCTCTCGCATTCCTCACACCACTCCTCCTTCGCATCGCTCCATTGCCCTTCGACCGTCTTTTTCCACTCCGCGAAGAACTCTGCCAACGGTTTCTTATCTTCTTCCCTGTCCTTGTTATCATTGCTGCCGGTCGAGATGGTGGTGAGAGGTGGGGGTGAAACAACAACGTCCGCGACAGTTGTAGACACCTTCTCCTTCGAGTCCTTAACCGCCTTCTCGGGCTCCGACACTTTACCCTCCAACGACCGAATTGTATCCTGAGCAGCAGAATACTGCGCCTCCATACTCAAAGTCAGCTTAACCATCACCAAAATCTGAGCACTAACCTGCAACACTTGTTCCATCACCTCATCACTACCCATCACACCCCCATTCATACCCGCCGTGACGCCCGGTCGAGCAAGAGGCGAAGATGGTGATCGGCTAGGACTAGGTCCCAAAAGGGTACCAGACCTCGTATGCGGAGAGTTAGTGGCAGCGGTAGTAGCGATACACTAACATTCGGTTTTGTCGATGATTCATCTCGGAGACCAAAGGAAGGCTCCGGTGTGCGCGGTCGGCTAGCATCGAGGTCCTCCCGTTTCCGAATGCAGCCTCTTGCTCGAGCTGCTGCTCGCGCTCCCGATGCCGATCGCGTTGTCGGTCCGACTCGTGTTCGCGTTCACGTTCAGGATCTATAGGACCCGCACGACTATCATCATCGGCGCCTCCCTCCTCCCCATACTCGATTTCATCCCCACGTTCTTCATGCTCTTCATGCTCTCGCTCGGTATCGTACTGGTGCTCGTGCTCATGCTCCGCACGTTCAGCAGCCGCAACGTCCTCATCCTCCTCATCAACCGGCTCAAGTTCATGAGGAAGGATCGTCGAGATACTCCTCGCATCATCCTCATCCACACCATCAACCTCATCCAGCATCCGGATATGTTGAATATCATCGTCGTCATCATGGTCGAACCCTCCTCGGGGTTCCAACAACCCACCATCGTCCGCTTGGTCATGGTGGTTGTGGAGTGGTGATGATGATGATGATCACCACTCCTTTCATGTTCCTCTTCCATGGAATCCATAACGAGCTCCCGTTGACGACTTTCCATGAATTGTCGTAGATCTCGGAGCTCTTTCCTAATGTGTTCTTGATCCGCGAGGACATCCTCGAGCGCACGGACCTTGTTGGCGGGTTCGGCGAGGGAAGTCTGGGTATCGAGGAGTTGGGATTAGAGTTGTGAGATGACGATGGTGGAGGTAGTGGTGGGAGGTGAGGGTGCCGCCGCGGGTCGTTCCTCGGACAGTGAGGACGTTGGTGGTGGTGGTGGCAGTGGTGGCAGTTGTTCGCGGGGGTGTTGATCCGAGGGTGGGGGTGGTGGCGATGTACTCAGTGCCGGGTGAGGTTCATGTGCGTGAGATGGTGAAGGCTGTCGTAGAGGTCGTGCAGGTGGCAATGAATGAGGATAAGGAGGGATATTCACGGGCTATAGAAAGTAGTTGATCAGCCAAAACTGGTATAACGTGAAACTAAATTCTATATTAAAGAAAAAAAAAGCGTACATTATTACCACCAAGGACTTGGTGAATATCGCTCATGGATCCAGAGAAGGAATGGAGTTCTGAGCCAGTCTCGCGGCTCTTTTGGAGTTCGCCCTGAGGGCAGTTGCGGGTGTGTTCAAACGTGAGGCCGGACTTCCCAGGCAGGTGCATACCGCCGCCCATCCCGCCCATCCCAGCCAAACCCTGCCCCCTGGGGACATCAGGTCCCGGCCGCCATTGCCAAGGCCCACCACTACCGAAGTTGAACTGCCAAGAGATCCCATTAGGTCCCTAGGCTGGCCAGCACCCATAAGTGAGTGCCGGGCGCCTTGTTGCTGATGTTGTTGCTGCTGTTGCTGTTGTTCAGCACGGACGGTGATTTGGGCATCTTGTTCTGAGAAGATGCAGACTGAGCGTGTGGCTACTTGGTGGTGGATGACGGTCTTGCTGCCCTCACCGACGGCGCCGATACTGAATTCCTGAGTAAAAAAATTAAGAGGGTGAGGTGGGGGAACTGCACGCAGTTTTGAACGCACTACGATGTCGTCGCTTTTTAGTTCGTAAGGCTCAGACTCGGCACCTTCTGCGCTGAGTCGCTCGCCGTTGATAAAGGTGCCATCGGAGCTCTTGACATCCTGATGCAAATCTGCTCAAACCGGTAAGCACAAATGGCTCGAATGACCAGCTTGGGGAAGGAACCTTGCTACCATCCTCCCAGATCTCCGCGCACTGTCTGCTGAGTATTTTGGAGTCGAAAAAGCCGCTCCTCCTGCCCGAGGCAGTTTGGGGTTTGTCTGCCATTTGATTTTAATACGCTAGCCACCAACGACGGAGATATATTTTGGGACAGAGGAGTCATTCAGCGGGTGGAGATACAGGGCAGGATGTGGCTGCTGTGCAGTGTAGGGGTGTGCTGGAGGCATAGTTGGACGATGATAATGACGGATACGATGAGAATCTTGCAGCTTTAGTGAATCGAAGTGGAACCGCTGAGGGGTAGTAGTTGACAAAGGAGCATCTGCGGCATATGGTCTCGCGAAACTCTATGAAAATGCGATAGTCAAGCAATTACAGATTGCCCACATCGCCTAGATTAAGTTTGTGACGCTTCGACCTGTTAGGGCATTAGGCACATATTTAAGCAGGTAATATGGACTTACATAGGGTTGGTAGCTTCAGGCGGGGCATTTTCTTTGTCCCCATGTTGCATGGTAAGGGTAGAAGGGAGCAGACGAGCGTGATAAGATAGCTATAGGGAACGTTGAACTTGGGATCAACAAACCGACAATATTTGTCTATACCTACCGGGCCAAATATTGATTACATACGCGCAGAGGCAAGGGATGGTTCGGGGAAGGCTCCTGGGCCTGGAGCCAGGCTCTGGTGGGCGCCGAGTGTTGGAGGCACAGGCTCCAGAGGCTCCCCAGCAGTTGCGGAGAGCCGATCCTGGAGCTCCCTCTTAGATAATCCGCGGAAAACTGTTTATTCTATAGATAATTAAACACTCATCCGTTTGGCATGATTTTGGTACCGTTGGATCAGCTCAACGAGGCAATTCCAGCAGTAATAAGGCCTTATGCTACCCTGCAGAACAGGGTGCGCATCCATAGGCTCCAGAGTGACTAGCTCCTGTGAAGCATAACCATGCTAGGACGAATGGGCTGCGTGTTCGCATGTTGAATATGCATGGGTGCATCCGAATGGACTGTGCATCCACGTGTTTAATATGTGCCCGTTCATCCGGGACGAATGGACTATGTTCCCATGGGCCGTGTGCTCTCCTTCTGGACACGTGGAGATTCCCAGTGGACGAGTGGACTGCGGGTTCAAGTGCTGAATGTGCGCCAATTCGTCCAGGACGAATAAACTGCACATTCACAACCAGATTTCGATAGATGCCCATTCTGAGATGAGCGAATTACACGTTCGCGCCTTGAATGCATACCCCCATTTTTATGCCGCTTTGCTGCGTTTCATTCCTATTCATGCAAAAATCCTCTGAAACTTAAGGCCGGGTGAAAGTGGCGGATATTTATTTCCACTAAGGGTATGCGCAGGAATATGTGAAATGGTTGGGGGGATACCTCCAGTTCAATCCCACTAGTCTAGTTAATCCTTCTGCTCCAAATCTCCAGCGAGAAGGTGATACCTAAAAACCGTTGAGTTGTCCGATGGAGGAGACAGCGCAACAGGCTGGGGGGCTACCCCAGCCACCTGTTTTGTGTTATGACAGACTCATCAGGCACTCTGATTATCCATCAGTACCTACCAAACCAATAGAACGCGTACGATTGCGCTATACTTGGGGATGAGTATAATTAACTCGATCCATGGAACAGTTGACAAATGTCAACGAGTGCTAATATAGCGCCCAAAAAACTTAGCGCTTATGGGCGCTTAAGTTATCGTCAGGAAATGTAAAAGTAAGGAAAACTTGTACTTAAGCGCCCGCGTAGCGCCCAAATGCGGGGCGCCCATTAAGCGCCCACGCACTTAAATACGAACATTCTCAAAATAATAAAATGAACGTACCAAGTACCTAACGATGTCATCAGCTTGACAACTGAGGGCGGGGTACATACTGTGGCAGGTTATTTACGCAGCAGTCCAGCTCAGACAATCCCTTAGTCCATCTATCAGCCTGCGCATCACGAGACAAGGCCGGTTCCACTCACCATTGTTAGGGGAGGTTAGGGGTTAGGGGAGGAGGAAATCCTAAAAACCGTTGAGTTGTCGATGGAGGAGACAGCGCAACAGGTTGGGGAGCTACCCCAACCACCTGTTTCGTCTTATGACAGACTCATCAGGCGCTCTGATTATCCATCAGTACCTACCAAACCAATAGAACGCGTACGATTGCGCTATACTTGGGGATGAGTATAATTAACTCGATCCATGGAACAGTTGACAAATGTCAACGAGCGCTAAAATAGCGCCCAAAAACCCAGCGCTTATGGGCGCTTAAGTTATCGTCAGGAAATGTAAAAGTAAGGAAAACTTGTACTTAAGCGCCCGCGTAGCGCCCAAATGCGGGGCGCCCATTAAGCGCCCACGCACTTAAATACGAACATTACCGAAATAATAAAATGAACGTATCAAGTACCTAACGATGTCATCAGCTTGACAACTGAAGGCGGGGTACATACCGTGGCAGGTTATTTACGCAACAGTCCAGCTCAGACAATCCCTTAGTCCATCTATCAGCCTGCGCATCACGAGACAAGGCCGGTTCCACTCACCATTGTTAGGGGGTTAGGGGGTTAGGGGGTTAGGGTTAGGGGTTAGGGGTTAGGGGTTAGGGGGTTAGGGGTTAGGGGTTAGGGGTTAGGGGTTAGGGGTTAGGGGGTTAGGGGTTAGGG